>JASDQU010305421.1:53294-74789 GCA_032191745.1 Picea mariana
GCATGAAGAAAATCAACCACTTGTGATGACCTTGCTGTAGCATCAGTCCTTCATACAGGCATTCAACAATTCTCCAATCAATCTCTTGCTAGCTTGCTTCTAACCGTTTCCATGAGCTATCTCCTCAATATACAGGAGAAGATAATTTGGTTACTTGGATAGGAAATGATCCCAAGATATCTGGAATGCCAGTACTTGAACAACCATTTGTTAGCCAACTCATTCTTCTCGAAGATTCTCTTCTATAAGGCTCGAGAACTTCATATTTTTCCTCTTAAAGAAGATGTTCACACCCTGGCCATGATTACAGTGCGAATTATCTGCACCCTAGCTCAATGCAGCTTGCGAGAATCAGGGATTCTCGCAGGCAGCTATATAGGTAGCCTGCGAACTTCTTGAAAAATATAGCTTCTGGAAGCAGATAAGTGAAACTTTTCTCAGGAAAGTATTCTTATTGAAGAGCTTGATTTTCCATCATCATGACATCATCATAACATTATCACGATGACCAAAATTGTGGATAACACCAGCTAAGGTTGTAGACACTGGAGTCCTGCAACCATCCCTGCCTCTACCTCGGGTGAGACTGCATCTTCTTCAAAGGTGTTGCCGAAAGGGCCGGTAGTTAGGGTTTTGTTGGTGCACTTTTGAAGCGTTGAACCCTGGGTCTACCCCTGTGCCAACTGTTAGAGATCAAAATGTAATGGTATTTTGACAGTGTTTTCATCACTTTTTGATTGATTTGCCCATTCCCAAAGTCTTTAGCCTGTTGTGTGTCTGACCAAAGCCTCATTGAGTCTAGCAGTTCCTATCTATCACTTCCGGCAAAGATTTCTTATTTACTCTATCTTTAACCTGCAAATATTAACGACAAAAATAAAAGTTATTCTCTAGCTTTATTGCCTTTTATCTTTTGAAATAAAATATATATATATATATATATATATATATATATATATATTATTTCTTAAAAAAATTCCCCAAAGAAAAAAGTGGTGTGTGCACTTAAATGTTTCACTCCTAAACGTAAGCCATATCACATGTGCCAGACTCCATGTCGAAGGCTAGTCTTCATACAACAATTACCAAAGCCACTCAAGTCTAACGCGAGTGCCAAGCTCTCCATTTCACATATTTCATTGAAATTCCCTAGTGACTAGAAGCATAATTAAAGGTTACAATCTTCAAAATCCCGATGTATGTGATATATGTCTCATGAGCAGAGTTTAAAATAATAAAACACAAAATTTAGACAGTTGACAAATGCCCAAGATTGCAGGTGCCATAGATTGTGCAGATGGAATTTTTGATATCCAGTTGCTTGTAAAGTTTAAGGGTGATAAAGAAACCTATCGAATATTCATATGGGCAAAAGAGGAACGTTCTGGAGATAGTTTTCTAAATTGTCAAAGAGATGGAAAAGTTCGAAAGGCCAAAAAAATTGAAGAGATATTCAACAGAAGGAATTGTTGAATACGCCATTGGTGTATCTCCATCTCCCAGATATCAACATGCTTGTATCCTTTATGGATAACATATGGGACAGTGAACATAGAATCTTTTACACCAATCTTAGAGGTCAAGGGTTTTGAGGGTTCTCGCATTAAAGACACAGGTGTTGGTCAAAGTAATTGCGTCGTGTATCCTGTATAGAAGTTGAACCCTTTATATTAGAGCCATGAGAATTGTAGCGGTTTTAATTGGGCAAATAAAGAAGGTGTACATAGGAATTGTAGTTGTTGATGTAACTGATGTAGCGATAAGTGCTTATGTCATATTTGTGACAGAGCCAGGTCTGAGTGTTATTATCAGTGCAGTATTGACAAGTCGTGCAATTTTCCAGCCAACGAATAATTACACTATACATGCAGTGCCAATTACAATATGTATTGTGCCAAGCTCATCACTTTAGCATTGATATGGAGTTATGACTTCTCACCATTCATGGTACTTATAATTGCCAAATGATGAAAATTGTGGTTTCGGCAACTCATACCATTTCAAAAAGGCGCTATTAGCTACCGAAAGCTCTACTTTGGATAGCTAATCATACATTGTTTCAGGTATGTAAGCCACCAAAAACACAGAGATTACTTTTATTTTTCCCAGATCAAAGATTCGTGTTCCCAGATATATGTGCGCAACTCATTTAATAAAACAAAGAAAGATATATGTGCGCAACTCATTTAATAAAACAAAGAATTGGTTGACATTCTTAAAAGGCCCTATTCATAGTATACTTATCCCAAAGATTATGTTGATGTAAGGTTGAAATAGCCAAGTGTTGAATAAGTTTCAGAAGAAGTTTTGGTTCTGAAAAGATATAAGGAAAACCTATGAAGATTTGAGGATCGGAACATTGGCAAGGGCTAGACTACACAGTCAACAGGCAATCAATAATTTTCACCAACACAGAGGGCGCAATTATAACCAATTAGTTGTTGAAAAGTAGAGCTTTCATCAGCTAACTAGCATATTTCAAGGCGAAAGAGCTGATGAAATCGCAGACAGGGCAGAGAAGTTGTATTTTCGCCCAGATCTAAGTTTTTCTCAATTAAACGCCTGGAGGAGAGTTTCAAAAGATGGACAATAATTAAGCACATCATATTTAAGGATTTGCTGTGATGTTTGAGGTGTATAACAAGTGGCAAAGTGAAATTAGCTACCTATTTTCTGGGCACTGAAACAAGTTTTTGCTAAAAATGGAAAATTTGACTTATCTTATCTTTCATAGTGCCAACAGCCTTGGAAGGTTTTCTACACTTGTCAAAGTTTTGAAGGAGGTGAAGATCATTAAAGATGAAGAATTGACCTAGTTTTTAGGATCTCTCCCTATTTTCTTGCGTCGTATTTGACTGTCTATTTTTAGTAAATTCGATCCTTCTTTATAGGATCTCAGTTATTTTGTAAAGGCTATAAATCCAAGAACATCAGATGAAGTGAGGGGGGTTCAATTTTGGATACATTTGGCTACTGTACTAGACTCTTATCTTGATAATAGAATCACAGACTTCTTTTGTTTTCAATGTCAGATTTGTTCATGTACTTCATTATTCTATACTTTACTTCAGTTTAGCTCGGCTTCTAAGAACTTTTATCTTTTTATTAATCTCATGAACTTGAATTAAAGGACTTCTTACTATCTTGTATGACCCTGCACATTGTTTTATTTGGTTATCTAGACTAGTATTCTTCATACCTTGTTCCAATTACTTTGTCTGATTATCAATTTCTAAAAGCATTGTCTTATTCGAATGCATGATAAGTGGTCCATTTCATTAGCTATTGCATTATCCCATTGTTCCAAGCATACCTAATTTATCATATTATCAATTTACCAAGAATATTTGGCATACAACCCCAGAGAGTTTCTTGGAGAGCTAACACCAACAAATGGTTCCGTTACTCGGACCTCAAACTATGATTTTTGGGAACTGAAGAAAAGAGAAAGCTCTGCGCATAGATCTATTGCCCTAATGTGAAATATTCTACTTGACTTGTGAAGCTCTGTTCTAAGAAGAGAAGTCAGATCTGAAGAAAAGAGGTAAGATCTGAATGCCTTGGGCTCTGATAGAGGTAAGAATAGTGAATTTTTTTTTTTTAAGATTTGAAAGCTTTGTTCTCTGAGAAAAGAAAGACAAGTGGAAATTTTTGTTTCGACGGTATGAATCTAGGTATATCTGATAAATTTTGTCCTAGATTTAAAACTAGGGCACAGATAGAAGAAAGAATATTTGATATGAGCAGATATGATAGAAATAATGAAAGGTATGTTATTCCTATGCATAGAAAGAATGTTTGGACTAACAAATGGATGCAGGGTCCTAGAAAAAAAAAATGCAGGTTAGTCATTATGAGCCTAGTGCACAGTACAGGAAAGGTTGGGGATGTTTTAAGATAAATCGACGATTAATTCTTTGTTAAATTTGTAGAACACCAGGACATATTGTTAAGGAATTCCCTGATAGAAGACCTAGTTGTGTTTGTTGTAAATCTATGGACCATGAAGTTTTGGATTTCCCTAGAATGATTTCTAAGTTTGAAAGGATGAATATGAGATCAGAAAACCCTGAGGAAGATCAAGAAACTAAGACCATGGCAGAACCCCAGAAAGAATCAGAGAATGTATTACTATGAATGAAAGAAACCTTGAATGGTCACAAAAATGTCAACTTATTAGAGATCTTCAAAGAAAAAGACTGCATAGAAACAACAATAGGAGACTTCGACATTGATTGTGTTTTGGATGAGGAAACACAGGTGAATATCATGACAGAAAGAGCCTGGGAAATTTTAGGTAAGCCTGCTATGATTTCTTCATTGGGAGGTATAGGATTATTTAGAGTAATAATGATAACCCTATGTGGAAGACTCACCTAAATATCTATGAGTGCTCATGGAATTTAGATAGAGGAAGATTTTGAGGTTGTTAAATTTGTTGAGAACAACACCCCATTTGCTATGTTACTAGGAAAAACCTAGATTGAGAAGGATTAGGCTAGAAGAAAAGAAGAGGAAGTATTAGAACATAATAATCAAGAATTAAAAGATTTCATGACTCGGAGGATAGCACACTTGATTGAAGAACAAGATAATAGATCAAAGATGTTTTAACCATAAACTTGGATGTTGAAGTTGAAAGAACACAAGAAGACTCACAGAAGAGTGGAGCACCTACCTCAAATAGAGAAGAAGTATTTCCCTTGAATCCTATGAAAGAATATCAATAGTGAAAAGTTACTATGCCAAAAGGAGATGAGAACCAGAATGGAAAGAGGAATACCAAGAAAAATATCACAAGGAACAAGGCTAGAAAAATCAGTAAGAAGAACACAAGGATCGAGAAGTTGTAGAAGGTTCCAGAGGGGACTTCACAGAAGGAAGGCTTGAAAAGCAAGAACTTCGTCGGGATATAAGAACAACACAACATGGCACTTTGCTATGGCAAAGAGATATGACCATTGGAAGCATTATAACCATTAGACCGACACCCCGAATGGTTAGAACAACAATTATGAACAAAAATCTTGTCATCGGACTGTTGGGACTGTGTCGCAATGGACAGAACTACATTGATGAAGGCTTATTGCCCATTGGAGAGATCTGTTACCTCATTGTCTACTTAGTCCATCGACTGTTGCACCGATAACACTTTTGTGAATTATATCCACACCAATGAGAGAACTCATTGCTACTGCGTTGTGTTTAATGAGATTTCACGACCTGTTCTATTGCATTGAGCATTCATTCATCAACCTGAGTTATCCGATAAAGAGCGTGTATGTCAGATGAACTAAGCACAGGTGAAAAGTGTGTAGAAGAAGTCTTAATCAATCTAATGGTTGAACAAATATTGTCCAAGGGAATTCAAGCTTCATTGACAAGAGGAGTGCAAGCCTCCCCATAAACTACTCATGGATTTGGACCATCCCGAGATGCAGCCGATAAAATAACCAAGCATTGAGATGACTTGGCGAGTGCAAAGTTAATCTTGACTATCCTGCCTAACTAAATCTTGCCTTTGGTTGGCACGGTGAGTCGTGACAGTGTCCCTAGAGACTTCGATTACACCTTAGTTAATGCGTACCTCCCAAAAGGGATACGTATAGTTAGAACATAGCAGGATAAGATTGCGACATTAAAATTTAATGACTTAAACCTAGGGAACCGAAAGAACCACAGTATGCTCACCCATCACAGGTACTTGACTAGGATGAAGGAGAAGAAATCGAGGATAATCCCCCAACCATGGAATATGAACCTTGCGCAATCCACCATCTTGAATGTGATGAACATTCCACATTTTGGAAGCCACCAGGAGGTTAATGCATGTGTTGAGATCCTTCTATCATGCTACCATGGAAACTATCTATGGCTAGACAAACACATCACATTCGATCCAACGTTGATTAATAGGATCACCAGATTGAGCATGCAGGGACCAGACTCACAAGACTTCTACCCAGGGAAGGCTGCAGATCATCCCCTAGCACAGAGGATTAAGGATACTTATGGCGATGTAGAAAAAGGGACGCGAGGCTACAAGGTAGCCTCCATCCAGAATGGCATAATGAGCTTAGCCTGCCAGCTGATCAGAGGAAAGCTACTGAGAAACAATAGACCTATGCAGGTCACGAGGTTCGTTGTTGACCTTGCCAGAAAATGTGTAGAAGGAATAGAAGTACTTAGTCAACCATCTTGAATTGGATTGTCTTGAAGCTCAGGATCAGGGCTATGAGTTCCATTTAAGCTGGTTGTTTATCCTCATAGAATTTACTTCCTGGGAGATGCCAGAAGGTGCAACCTTCTTGGACATTGAGTCATTTGAGCCACTCACTGTGAATTTCGACATGCTCTGGTACTCGGGAGATATGGGAAAATAATGGAAGTCAAATGCGGTATTCAACACATACTATCTCTAGTTAAAGAGGGTTATTAGGGTTATCCCTCATATGGCGTCAAACACATTGCATCGGTTCAGACCCCTCATGAAGTTCTGCATACATCAACACTTTATTTATATCACTGTACGCGTAGACAAGCATAAAGAAGAGCTTCAGTCATACTATAAGCTCACAGAGGAGGAACTCGAAGAGATAACTAAGGACTGGTCTGCAGAGCTCCTTATCCCTATGGACCCCGAATAAATGTTTGATCCTGAACTAATTGGTAGCTCAGAGGCCACTCACAAAGAGCATGACAACCCTAGAACCAACAGAAGGAAAAATATAGAAGAGGTACAGAACTTGAGCAATGCATCAGGTGAAACTGCTTCAAAATCACCTGGACGAGGATATAATGATGAAGTAGATAAAGAAGAGGCCAATGGAAAAGAAGTTCAGTAGAAGAAAGACAAAGTAACACCGCCTAAGGATCCTATTGAGGAGGCTAATACCTCTAAGAAAACAAAGGTTTCCCCTACGAAACCTACCTCGCGGAAGAAATCTAGAGCTAGTAAGACCAAGTTGTATACTGTGCTCATGCTTGATGACTTCGACTTCACCATCAAAGCCATATCAGATGCTTCATAGGATATTATGAAGAACAGAAAATCCAAGAAAGAATCCATGTATGAAAAAATTGAGACAGAACTAAGAGGGGTACAATAGGCCCTTCAATCCAACCACACAATATCCACTGCACCCCCACCATCAGAAGAACCTGAGTTGGGGGATGAACCCATCCAACTCCAAAGAATAGATGATGTGACTGAATCTCACCTTCGTCGAGTGCAATAATATAAATAAAAGGCCATGGTGGCCCTGAAGCAAGAATAACAGGAAATGGTAGAGCAACGCCAAGTTGCACAGCAGGAGAAGGATGACCTCCACACCAAGTTCGAAGAGGAGAGAGCATGGATCCAAAAAGATAAATAGTAGTTTCTTGCAGAGAAAATTAGAGTCAAAGAAGCAGTCAGTAGAGAATGTTTCTCTATGACAAGCTTAGAGAAAAAAGTGGACGCACCAGTCGAGCATCAAGTCACGCAACTTGCAGAAGATATCCAGCAACTTCAATAGAGAATTGCAGACCTAAAGCTACAAAAAGTGCCAAGAACCCCAAAAAACATGTGAGACCAAAGAGAAGCCACTGCCCAGAGCACAGTTAAGAGGATCAGAGAACTTGCTCTGGAATGTAAACAACTTAGTAGTAGAAGTGCACACACCTACGAGTGACTTACTGAAGACCCTAAACTAAAGGCACTAGAGTCACAACTCCAAGAGGCAAAGCAGCAAGCAATGACAATACATGCACAGTTGAATCTCCTATCAGTAGTTGAAAGGATGAAGCGTTCCCAGGAATAGTGCACTTGTCAACAACAGGTCCACACCATACAGAGCAAAGTCATGGAAGTGACTGAGAGGCTTCAACCAGTCTAGGACGAAGGGTGCCAAATGTTTTAGGGGATTGAAGGCCGAGGAGAAGAGATGGAAAAAGTAGTCATTGCATTCGAACAATGCTTAGAGAGACCTGTCAATGAAGCAGTTATCCAAGAGTTCATCGAGCAGGAGGCTTCAGCACAACAATAGTACGAAGCATCTTGAGTCAAGATTGAGGATTTTTAAGCAGAGATACCCATACCAGAGTTACTCGAGATGAGTCACAAGTGAGTGTTGGGGGCGTATTGGCCCTTGACCAATTTTTGAGGATCCTTGGTCATGTTTGACCTATTTTGGGACTTCGACAGGCTGTCAAAGGTAGAGCACAAGTTGAAGCGGAGATCGCGGGTTCTCAGCCCCTTGTTTAGGGATTTTTGGGTTTGGGCTTATGTAACGGGTATGGGGATGTCGACCCATGGGTTTACCCATGTTTAGACCCACTTTGTAATGTGTAAATAGATTTCTAGGAGATGTATGAAGGGCGTGAAGGATGATATAGACATCTGTGTGATGATATGCTAAGTGCAAGTGGTAGTTGTACATGATTTTTTCATACTGTGAGAAGCTTGCAAGGCTAAGTGCAAGTGACTGTAAGAAACTGTGAAAAGTCTTTGTGCTGTGATCTAGCTCAGGGAAGGAGGATCTAGTGGAGTGTGCATAGATATTCTGTCCTATGTGAAGTAGGATCTCGTGGCTCTGTGCATGTAGAATATTAACAAAATATAATAAAAGATAAGAATATTTGGTGGATGTAGCCCCAAGCTAGGGGTGAAGCCTATATAACCTATGTTGTTATGCTTTGTGCGATGTATTGATGTGTTTATGTGTTTAATTTCTCAGTCCTTTGGCATAGATGAATGATAGATAGATATCTTGATGCTTTGTTCTTAATAATATGAATGAATGCTAGATATAATCTATGTGAATGTGCTTTTACTTGAATATACTAGATCTGGGTGAATATTGTTCTCTTCTCTTGTTAGGATTTATCTGTGGTGCGAGTTAAGGCTGAATACTAATGATCTATAACTGATAAGTGCTATGTTAAAGTGTTACAATCACATATACATGTCCCAGCTAAGGTTGCAAATACTAGAGTCCTGCAACCACCCCTACCCCTACCTTGGGTGAGACTACATCTGCTTTGCAAGTGTTGCCGAAAGGGCCAATAGTTAGGGTTTTGTTGGTGCGTTGTTGAAGTGTTGAACCATGGGTCTGCCCCTGTGCCAACACCATTTCTATGTATAGGGTTATTTTATATCCCTTGGGAGAACTTAGATTCTTGAATCCATACATCACAGGTACACATTTTTATCTAGCAATCTACTAAGTATGCTCTCTGGAAGTGATACTGGGTCTGGCTCTAAATTGTCTTCTCGAAAGTTTTCAAACACAGATTTGATTTATCATTCTTACAGTTTATGATAGTGATGATATATTCATCATAATAATTCTCTATATCTAAATATAGTCCTCATGGACAATATTTTCTCTCACAACTTTTATCCCTTTTCACTCTCCCATGGTTTTTATACCTTTTCACTCTCGTGGATTCCCTAATCAGTTTGTTTCTATTAAAATAAATAAAAATATTTTATACAAAAATATTCCTCATCATCAATGTTTATGATATAATTTTAACATAAATTTTCACAACATAAATCTTCAAAATTAAAATATTAAAATATTTATAAATGGAGGGAAATTACATCCTTCCCCCTTTGAACTAAACATTGTCCTCAATGTTCCAATCTGAGCATCTCATCTGTGGAATAGGAATGGATGATCCTTCTCTTATATTCTTCCATTTCTCAAGTGGCCTCCTCGGGACTAAAGAGCCTCCACTACAATTTAACCTTAGCGATGGCTCAGTTCCACAAAAAAATTTCCTTATTGCCTAGAAAGTGTAGTGATTCCACCTGGAACTCAGCTTCTAGATCCACCTGAATCACATTCCAATTTACAATATGAGTTACATCATGTAAATAATTTTTTAACAATGAAAAATGAAATACATTGTGTTCTTTTAAATTGGATGGTAGTGCAAGTGGACAGACCACTATCCCTACTCTAAAAATCACTTCAAATGGCCCCCAATATCATGGTGACATCTTGGAACTCTTTCCCAAATTCAATGAATTGTTTATGGGTTTGACTTTTAGATAGACATGATCTCCTACATTAAATTTTGTATGTGTCCTTTTCAAGTATGCAAAATATTTTGTATGTCCTGTGCACTTTTAAAGTTCTGATTTTCTTTCTGAACAATTGTTTCCATTTCTTTTACCATATATAGTCCTAGAATAATTATGTCAATTGTGTTGTCCCAACTAACTGGGGTTCGATACTTCCTGACATACATCTCCTCAAAGGGAATGATATTTAAGGAAGACCGATAACCATTGTTATATAATAATTCAACCAGATGAAGGTAATATTCCCACTTCGTGGGGCATTCCATTACATACATCCACAACATATCCTCTACAATTCAGTTAGTCATTTTAGTCTGACCATCAGTTTCAGGATGATATGCGGTACTAAAATTCAATTGAGTGTCCAAACCACTGAACAAAGTCATCCATAAGTTCGAATTAAAATTTGCATCCCTGTCTAAAATGATAGCTTTTGGTAAACCATGCGTTCTAAAAATTTCCTTCATGAAAATATTTACAATGCTTATGGTCTTGTGAGTCGATTTTACTAGAATAAAGTGTGCAAATTTTGAGAGGTTTTCTACTACTACCATTATAGAGTCATTTTTCTTCTTAGTTGTAGGTAGCCCTGTAATAAAATTCATACTAATCAATTTCCACTTCCACTAAGGAATGGGTATTGGCTGCAATAATCCAGTTGGGTGGCGGTGCTTAAATTTAATGTACTAGCACTCAAGACACTTAGCAAGATATTCAACAACATCTGTTTTCATTCTAGGACAAAATTATTCTTTCTTCAAAGCGGTTATAGTCTTTTGATAACCAAGTTGTCCTGAATATGGTTTCCTATGTACTTCAACTAATAATAATTTCTTCAAATCAATGTTGTTTGGAACATAAATTCTACCTTTATATTGTACTAGACCTTCTTGGTTGCAATTGTGTTTTGGTTCTTCCTCAACTGGCTTATTATTATGAAATGTTTCCTGTATTTTCCTATAACTTTCATCACCTTCAGCTACTGATTTAATTGTCTGTTTCAAATTGATGCAGGAGCATCGCTCAACCTCAACAAACATTCCAGTGCATTAGAAATCCAACACATCAGTGCATAAGGAGGAATGAGTTCCGAGGAAAGAGAGGTGCCAACCATCTGATTTTGAGCCTAGATTTAAATTTTTTATGTAATTAAATGAGAAATAAATGTTGCAAGGCTAAAGGAAATCCAAGCCACACATGATGCATGTGAAGTCTCCATTAATGGATGAAAGGTAGATAGGATTAGTTTTGATTTGGAATAATTTTCCATTGAATGCAATTAAATGAAATTCAATGCGAGTAGGTAGATGGAGGGAAGGCTAGAGGAGCCCCTCTTTTGTAAAAAAACCTCTTTTATAAAAAATTCATATGTATGAGTTAGTTGTTGATGAGCACATTGAGAGAGATCAAAGGAGGAGATAAATTGTTGAAGACTTTGTTGCAGTCCAACTTTTGTAAATCTTTGTACAAAAGCATTCAGAATTAATACAAAAGACTTTTTTCCTGCATATGGGGTTTTCTGGGTTATTATGTGTGGTGAATGTTTATTCTCTCAATGTTTTTTGTGTTTATTTATGTATGTTGTAGATGTGAAAGTAGATTACATTTGCAGGTTTAGATATAATTCTCTATCTTTGTGAATTTCTGAGTGTTCTGGGTTCTTAGGCTTCTGCAAGGAGTGCACACAAGAGTTAGATAAAATGTTGTGTAGCCAGTGAAAGGATTTCACTTGAAATCTATGTCAATATCAGAGAAGAGTGTGCCAGGTGGGCACACCAGAACATTTTCAAACTCAAAAAGGAGAAATAGTTCTAGGGAAGGAATATTAGAGTTGTTGAACACTCTGAAGAAGACATACCAGAGTTACTAAATACTATGAGGGATCTGGAAGGAGTGCATTGAGAGAGCGCAAGGAGTGCACCAGAACTCTATTTTGAGTTCTGTGAGAAGTTTTCCATAGGTCACACCAGAAGGTAAAGATCATAAGGAACATTTCAATTCTTCACAGAGAGCACAAGGAGTGTGCAAATGAACTTTTAGATTTCAGGCTTTAGGGGTGAAGCGAGTGCAAGGAGTGTACTGAGGACAATTAAAAAATCCATAATCTTAGGAGGAGGAGCAAAGAAGTGTTAGGAGGGAACAAGAGACAATTTGGAGAGAAAAGAAGCACCAAGACCCTTATAAGTTTGAGCAAGTATAAGCTCGGGAGAAATAGTGCAATTCTACATAGAGTCTCCCCAAGGAGTGCAGAAGGAGAAACTAGTCTAAGTCCCAGACTGTGGAAGTAGTGCATATGTGTGCCAAATCCTAAGACCATTCAAGTTGGAAAAGATGAAAAGGAGTAGTGTTTTCCCAAGAACACAAGCAGAGGCCAAACAAACGATTTTTCAAGATGGAAACATTCAAAGGGTTGAGCCCCTTTGAATTTTAAAGCATTTCAAGCTCAGGAGGTACAATGCAGGTCAAGGAGTCAGGATTGACAAAGAAAATCTCAAAGGAAAAACATTTAAATTTGTTGAGAAATCCTTCTTTCGAAGGAAATTGTAGTGTGCAAAGGAGGAGGAGCTACAACAACCATCAGATATGTTGTCAGGAGCAATCTGGACCATTAGATATGAGTCCAAACTCGAGGAGGAGCATGCATGGAGGACAAAATATCCTACCCATTGGATCTGAGCGTAGGAAACAACAATCTGAGCACAGGTGACAACAAGTGTTAGATTAAGGTAAGTTGCATGATATTTAACCCTCTACACCTTTTGAACTTCGTAATTTCAGAGGTTTTTAAAGTTTGTGTTTTGGAGGAGTCACCACCCCCAAAGTCCCAAAGGGCATACCTAATTGCATTCGTCCCTTTCAATGGACATGCATCAACAGATCCATGAGTCTGGAGAATCAACATTCCAGAAGAAGGAGGTAACATAGTTAGAAGAGCAGATCTTTTGAAGCTCCAAAGAGTGAAGAATATCTGGCTCGCTGATTAGAGGGATGTGTGGTAGTCGATCCTGAGATCCAGAGGTTTAATAATTTGGAGGGATTTGGTTGAATGTTAGTTGAGAACGCGCGAAGGGCCCCGAGATGGATTTAATCTTGGCCATCGATCATAGTGGACACATGGAACCAGGTTATGGATTTCAGAAGGTAATTACTCCAAGAGGGAATAAACACAAAAGGTTGTAAGACTCCTAAAGTACCGAAGCCCTATAATTTATCAGTGTCATCTATCTTCGGGGACACACGCTGTCATATCAGGATATCCGGAGATCTAGCACTCCAGAAGCATTTGTTAAAAGTTGAGTCAAAGACTCCCGAAGATCTGAAGGTCGGAGCACATCCTGGTCATTAATCAGAAGGACGACACATGGCAATGGATCCAAAATTCTAGAGACTTGAACCTCCTGAGGAACTTGGAGAATATTTTCTAAAGGGTGAAATCCCCGAAGCCCCAGAGTAGGAGAGTATATCTCCACCGTTAATCTCAGTGGATAGGTGTCAACCGATCTTGTAGTTTAGCTCTATAAAAAATCAAAGTGGAAAGTGGTTTGGGGTTGAGAACTCCCAAAGTGTCGAAGGCTAGAGTCAATCCCAATCATCCATTGGAGGAGTATGTGTGGTGAAAGATCCCATAGTTTGGGGACATGAGACTTCATCGAATTTATGTCATCGTGCAGACATGAAGGAAACTCATGAAGTCTTAAAGGCATCCTAGTCATTGAAAAAGAAGGGGACACATGGAAGAAGGATAATCCTTTTGGTGTTTCGACATCAGGAGATACGAAGCAATGTGTCATCTGGATGGCCAAAAGAAATTGTTGAAGCCCGAAAAGAAGGAATATGGGACATTCATCCATCTGATCTTAAGGACCATCGATTTGATACTTGGGTGTAATTTCCTTTTTGGCGATCCAGGAGATTTGTTGAAAATCGTTGTGGAAAAATTGTCGAAGACAAAAGTGTGAAAGAGGGACAGAGTCGTCGATATGGTGATGGATTAGGAGCCGTATGATCTTTCTTTTCAGCAATAGACACTTTACGAGTGTTCTGTGTGTTGGTGCGAGAAAAATAGATCGCCAAATCCTGAAACAATGGATTTTGAGCCCTTGATCTAAGTATTTTGATGCAGGAGCATCGCCAACAAAGCATGAGCATAGGACAGTTGGGTGCAGTACTACACATTTTGAATAATTTTAAATTTTTAATAAGGCGTATCATGCAAATCTTTTGAAAAGAATTGTAATTAAAGAACATATTTAATGCTATGGAGCTGGATGATTTCATGAGGACATCAAAGAATGTATTTTATTTTAATGAAACTAAGTGCAATACAGATTCGATGTGTTTGTTCTTATCTATCTAGCACAAATATTTATTGTAATAAATTCTAGTAGTGGATAGCTTTTAATTCGAGAGGATATCTCTAGAATAGTTGGAGGGAAGGTCTCAAAGAGCCCCTCTTGTATGAAACTTTGTATTGTTTCCCAAATGAGTTGTTGGAACTCTAGTTATTGAGAATTGTTTCCATTGTAGCTGAGAGTTTAGATTTATTGAGAATCAATATATGAACACATGTATATTTCAGTTGAATGAATATAACAGAGGAGAATTGTCCCAAGTGTCTGGTGTTTTTGTGTCTATCTGAATGAATGAATGGTAGACTCTCTGCTTATTTGCAATTCTCTGTTATTTCTTATTCTTGTGTTTATGTATGCATTTACATGGTTGAATGTATGAATCTATGAAGATTTAAATAAGATTCAATTGTTTCTCTTCGATGTGCAATTGCAAGTGTGCATAGTGTCTACAAGGAGTACGTTGACAGAGTCTATTCCGACTCACAATCTCAAAAGAGATAACATGAACCTTATGTGTGCAAGGAGTGCATAATGTCTGCAAGGTGTGCACGGCAGAGACTATTTTGACTCAAGAAGTTATGGGTAGATATCTTTAAGGATGTTTTTCTGTACGGAGTGCATGACAGATTCTTTCGAATCAGAAGATTAGGAGGAGTAGCAAGAACTGCTCACAGAGAAGCTATGTTGCAGAGGAGGACATGTTTCAAGGCATGCACATGATGAAATTTGATTAAGTGTCGAAGAGAGCATTCTAAGAAAGCAAAGTCTGAGGAAGAACAAACTCAGGAGGAAGAATGGTGAGAAATATTCAAAGGGAGGAGTCCTTTGAGGTTTCCTAGAATCAACAAAGAGAGATTCTTCCAGGAGGGATTGGGATCATTTCAAACCATCAGATCTGGGAAACGTTGAACGGGGGCTAGTCACGAGGTGTTTCAAAATTTCGGAATTGAAAGCATTTTGAAGTGTTGATAAGTGGGATCATTGAAGTCATGACATTGTCAGGAAAGTCTTAATCATTGGTTGCAAGGAGACACATGGTAGTGGATTACAGAATCTGGGAGTTAGAGGTCCAGAGAAGTGGTGTTTGGGGTAAGTGAAATTTAGCGAAGTCACGAAATCTGGAAATACAACTAGACTTTCATATCTAGGGAGACACATGGCAGAGGTCTATGAATTTGGAGAAAGATGTTTAAGAATGAAATAGAGGAGGAGGTTGTAATATATCTGTAACCCAAAGTGGCAAAGGGATCGATCTGAGGTTATAGCCCATGGTATTAGAGGAGACAAAGTCTAGTGAGAAACTAGTACTCATAATCAGTGTTGCCAAGTGCCAGAGAGAGGAGTTGGAGGTAGTCTGAACTTGCAGGCGAAATCAAGGGGACATGTATCTAAATTAACTGTTCAATATCTGTTGAAGGCTCAAATAACCAATTTGGTTCAAGGAATTTGAATATCCAAGACCGGGAGGTCGCGCAACCCCGAGGGGAGAAAGGGGGTGTAAGCATTAAGTGGTATCAGAGCCTAAAAGAATTGATTTCTATAGTTAAAGGAGATAAAAAAGTAGGATGATATCATTGAGTGTTATCGGATACATCAACAGAATTCCTCCTAGGAGACGTGTGAAGCTACCTATATAAAATATAGTTATGGAAAGAGAGATGAGAGAACTTAGAGAAAGGTTGCTTTCCATGGAAACAATGAAAATGAGAGCACTTGATGCTGGAGAAGTCAGTGATGCAAAGAATGAAGAAGTGGAAGTTGAAGAAGATGTAGCAGAGGATGCTATGTATTAGTGCTTTCTGAAAGCGGCTGTCAAGTTGGGAGCTAGAGAAAAGATATACATCCCAATGTATGAGGGTAATTTGGACATCAAAGAATTGATTGATTGGATACGAGAAATGGACAAGTAGTTCGACTATGAAAATGTCAATGAGGAGAAAAAGGTGAAACATGTTGTCACTCGGTTGAAAGGACATGCAACACTATGGTGGGATGAACTACAGGTTGATAGGAGAAGCAAGGGAAAACAAAATATTAAGAGTTGGGATAGAATGGTATCCAAGCTAAAGTTTAAATTCATACCCAAGGACTATCAGATAAATCTATTTAGGATACTGCAGAACATAAGACCAAAAAGAATGACAGTGAAGGAGTACACAGAGGAGTTCTAAAAACTGAACATGAGGGCTAGACAAAGAGAGAGATGAGGAAAAAGTTACCAGGTACATCAATGGCCTGAGATATGAAATCCAGGATGAAATCAACATGATGACAGTAAGGACAGTGGAGGATGTGTACCGGATTTCACTCAAATCAGAGGAGAAGTTAGCCAGAAACCAAAGTCAACAAAGCAAAGGTAGAACCTTAAATAGAGGAAAAGGAGTTACCCATGAAAAGGCACAGAAGCCCAAAGGTGAGACGGAGAAGCCACATAGTCACTCAGAAATAGGAGGAAGTTCTCGAGGAAGACAAAGTGGTGGTAGAAACACTTTTCCTAGAGGAAGGGGAAGAGGTAGAGGAGGAGAAGTAAAGTGTTATGTTTATGGAAAGATAAGACACATATCTTGGGAATGTCCCGAGAGAAATAAAGAAGGAGGTGAAGCTCACATTTAGGAAGCGCAGAAGAGATATTTTTAGGTAGAAGATGTAGAAGATGGGAGATATTTGATGATGAAGAAGGTTCTCTTAAAACCAGAGCCAAAGTTTGAAAATCTAGTACAAAGGAACAATTGTTCAGGATGGCTTGCAAGACTAAAGACTGAGTATGCAAGGTGATCATTAACAGTGAGAGCATTGATAATTTAGTATCCATAGAGATGGTGGAGAAATTAGAGATAGAGACAACTGCACATCCGATGTCGTATAAAGTATCATGCTTGCAGAAAGGTAATCAGGTAACAGTAACTAAACAATGTCTGGTTGAATTTAAAATAGGGGGATATAGAGATGAAACTATGTGTGATGTGATTCGCATGGATGTATGCCATGTTTTGTTGGGAATACCATGGCAGTATGATAGGAATGTCGTTCATGACAGGAGGAGAAATACTTATACCTTGGAGAAGAATGGTAGGACAGACATGTTTTTGACGATTGAAGAGAAGAAGGTAAAGGAATAATCCAACATGAGCATACTTCTCATGAGTGGGAAGGAATTCCTGAGTGAAGTTAATAAGGAACAAGAGATGCAGTTTGTTGTAGTGAGGAAGTTGAAATTTATCCTTACAAGTACTTTTATGGAGGATCTTCCTAAGGAAATTCAGGAGCTATTGGAAAATTTTGTTGACATAGTAGTGGATGTGTTGTCGAGCTCATTGGCACCTATCAGAAGTATCAACCATCACATTGAATTGATACTTGGAGAAAGCCTGCCGAATAAAGCAATGTACAGATTGAATCCTCAAGAGAATGAGCAGATAAAAAGATAGGTTCAAGATTTGTTAGACAAAGGTTTGGTCATAGAAATCTTGAGTCCATGCGTAGTACCAACTATGTTGAGTCTGAAGAAGGATGGAGGATGGAAAATGTGTACAGACTCAAGATTCATAAACAATATCACTATTAGGTACAGATTTCCATTTCCAAGGATGGATGACTTAATGGATTGTTTCAGTGGAGTGAAATATTTTTCAAATATATACCTGAAAAGTGGATATCACCAGATAAGGATGAGAGAAGGTGATGAGTGGAAAACAACCTTCAAGACAAATGAGGGATTGTATGAATGTCTTGTTATGTCATTTGGCTTAACAAATGCCTCGAGTACTTTTATGATATTGATGAATCAAGTGTTGAAATATTTTATTGTTAAGTTTGTGATTGTATATATGGATGATACACTGGTCTTTAGTAAAACTAAAGAAGAGCATATGATGCACTTAACATTAGTGATGAGAAGATTGTAGTGGGAGAAGCTGTTGATAAATTTAAAGAAATCCTCTTTTATGAAGACATAACTCATTTATTTGGGTTTTTTGATCTCTTCGAATGCATTGAATATGGATCCCGAAAAGGTGAAATCAAACAGAGAACGGTCATCACCAAGGAGTATATTTGAGGTAAGAAGCTTCCATCGATTAGCAAGTTTCTACTGGAATTTCATCACAAATTTCAGTGAAATTGGTGCACAAATGATGGATACAGTAAATAAAAGGCATAAGTATTTCAAATGGGTAGAAGAGGCTGAGAAGAGATTCAATATATTGAAGGATAAGATAACATAATAATTGATTTTGATCTTGCTAGATTTCGAGAAGACATTTCAGGTGAGGTGTGATGTGAGTGGAGTTGCAATTGGAGTGGTCTTGAGCCAAGATAATAGACCTATTGCATATTTCAGTGAGAAGTTAAATGACACTAAGAGAAAGTACTCCACCTATGATAAAGAGTTCTATGCAATAATTCAAGCCTTGAATAAATGGAGGCACTATCTCATTCCAGAAGATTTTGTTTTGTATAGCGATAATGAGGCTTTACAATTCATAGCCAGACTAGAGAAATTAAACCAGAGACATGCCAAGTGGACAGATTTTATGCAAAATTTCACTTTTTTCATTAAACATATTTTTGCTAATGCTAACAAGGTTGTTGATCCATTGAGCAGGATATGTTTAATTCTGCAGGGATTTCAAGTGAAAACCTTGGGGTTTGAACACCTTAAGAAAATGTATCATGATGATCCAGATTTCAATGAATCATATGAAGCATGTGCGAATCTTATGCTCAGAGACAAAAGCAAGTGGTCTGAATATCTGATTTAGGATGGGTTTTGTTTCAAAGGGTTCTAGTTGTGCATACAAAAGTGTTCAATGAGAGAGAACTTGATGAAGGAAAAGCATAGTGGAGGTCTAGCCATACATTTCAGCCATGAAAAAACATTTTCACAATTGAATGGTTCGTATTCTTGGCCAGGTATGAGGGCAACGGTGAAAAGGTTTGTGAACAGTTGTAATATTTTCCAGTATGCAAAGGGAAGGAGACATAATATTGGGTTGTATCAACCATTTCCTATTCCAGAGAGGCCTTGGGATACAATAAGCATGGATTTTGTGTTGGGATTGCCCAGGACACAAAGAGGAAGTGATTCCATATTTTTGGTAGTTGAAACATTTTCAAATATGGAACACTTTATCCCATGATAGAAGACTAGTGATGCAATGCACGTTGCTAACTTATTTTTCAAGGAAGTTGTGAGACTTCATGGATTTCCCAGGAGTATTGTTTCAGATAGGCATACCAAGTTTGTTGGTCATTTTTGGTGAACATTGTGGAAGAAGTTGGGAACAAAACTATCCTTTAGTTCTGCATATCACCCTCAAATGGATGGATAGACTGAGGTGGTGAACCAAAGTTTAGGATATTTGTTGAGAATTTTGGTCACTGAACATCATAGCCAATGGAATCAGATTCTAGCACAAGCATAGTTTGCAACTCAGTGAACAGAAGTACCAGAAGGATTCCATTTCAAATAGTGTATGGAATGAATATGAGGGGATTATCACAGTTAAGAGATCTGGATCAGAGTGAATTTAGAATCTTTGGAGCCTAAGACTTCACTGCAGAAATGCAAGAGCTTCATAATCAGATCAAAGAGAAGTTTAAGAGGAGTAGCAGTGAATATAAACACAGAGATGATAAACATAGGAGGAAATTCAATTCAAAGTTGGAGATCAATTTATAGCACATCTTAGGAAGGAAAGGTTCCCAAGGGGAACATATAATAAACTAAAGATGAAGCAAATAGGACCCTGCAAAATCCTAAGAAAATTTGGTGAGAATGCTTATGAGATAGAGCTGCTAGAAGATGTGGGTATATCACCCATATTCAACATTGAAGACTTGTATCCTTACAGGGAAGATGGAACTGGAGGACCCAAAGATCAGAAGGAGATCTAGTGGAAAAAGAAGATTCTTGTAGAAGAAAATTCATAGATGGAGCATATTGTAGATCGACGAATTGGTAAGAAGACCAGAAGGAAAAAATATTTTTAGTATTTGGTAAAATGGAAGGGACGCCCAATAGAAGATGCCAGTTGGGTAAGAAAAGAGGATATCCAGAAGCATGGAAGGTCAGTGCATGAGATCATGGAAAGGATTCCATGAATGTTTCAGCTAGAGGACTATGATGCAGGAGGATCACAAACAAATCATGAGCGAAGGATAGTTGGGTGCACTAGCACGCATTTTGAAGAATTTTAAATTTTGAAGGAGCATCACAAAAATATTTTGAAAATAATTGTAATTAAAGAACATCTTTAATGTTATGGAACTGGATGATATCATGAGGACATCAAAGAATTTATTTTCTTTTAATGAAGCTAAGTGCATTACATATTCGATGTGTTCAATCTTATATGTCTGTCACAAATATTTATTGTAATAAATTCTAGTAATTGATAGCTTTTAATTCGATAGGATAGCTATAGAATAGTTGGAGGGAAGAGATTGAAGAGCCCCTCTTGTATAAAACTTTGTATTGTTTCCCAGAGGAGTTGTTGGCACTCTAATTATTGAGAATTGTTTCCATTGTAGCTGAGAGTTGAGAGCTATCGAGAAGCAGTATATGAACACATGTATATTTCAGTTGAATGAATATAACAAAGAAGAATTGTCCCAAATTTTTGGTGTTACCATGTCTATCTGAATGAATGAATGGTAGACTCTCTATTTATTTGCAATTATCTGTTATTTCTTTTTCTTGTGTTTATGTATGCATTTACATGGTTGAATGTATGAATCTATGAAGATTTAAATAAGCTTCAATTGTTTCTCTTTGACGAGCAAGTGAAAGTGTGCATACTGTCTGCAAGGAGTGCATTGAAGGAGTCTATTTAAACTAATAAGATCAGAAGAGATAATGTGAACCTTATGTGTGGAGGGAGTGCATAGTGTCCGCAAGGTGTGCATGACAGATTCTATTTTGACTCATTATGTTCTGGGCAGATAGCTTGAAGGAAGTTTGTCCACAAGGAGTGCATGACAGAGTCTTTCGACTCAGAAGTTTAGGAGGAGTAGAAAGAACCTCCCACAGAGAGGCTGCGTTGCAAAGGATGACATGTTGCAAGGCATGCA
>JASDQU010305421.1:93075-117739 GCA_032191745.1 Picea mariana
AGCGTGTTATGTATGATGAGGTTTCAAGTTCAAATCCCCCCAACTTACCCGTGCCTGCGGAAGGGGCATACGTATGGCACCTGGAGGTTATAGTGGTAGCGGTCGGAATCGACCCCGTGTCACGCGAGTACGAGACCGGCCCAGTTGTCGATTCCGCCAGTTAAAAAAAAATAAAAAAATAAATAAATAAAAAATAAAAAAATAAAATTGGATGGTAGTGCAAGTGCTAAAGCCACTATCCCTACTCTAAAAAGAACATCAAATGGCCCCCAATATCATGGTGACATCTTGGAACTCTTTCCCAAATTCATTGAATTGTTTATGGGTTTGACTTTTAGATAGATATGATCTCCTACATTAAATTTTGTAGGCGTCCTTTTCAAGTATGCAAAATATTTTGTATGTCCTGTGCACTTTTAAATTTCTGATTTTCTTTCTAAACAATTGTTTCCATTTCTTTTACCATATATAGTCCTAGAATAATTATGTCAATTGGGTTGTCCCAACTAACTAGGGTTTGATACTTCGTGTCATACATATCCTCAAAGGGAATCATATTTAAGGAAGACCGATAACCATTGTTATATCAAAATTCAACCAGATGAAGGTAATATTCCAACTTCGTGGGGCATTCCATTACATACATCCACAACATATCCTCTACAATTCAGTTAGTCATTTCAGTTTGACCATCAGTTTTAGGATGATATGCGGTACTAAAATTCAATTGAGTGTCCAAACCTCTGAACAAAGTCATCCATAAGTTCGAAGTAAAATTTGTATCCCTGTCTAAAATGATAGCTTTTGGTAAACCATGCATTCTAAAAATTTTCTTCATGAAAATATTTACGATGTTTATGGTCTTGTGAGTCGATTTTACTAGAATAAAGTGTGCAAATTTTGAGATTTTTTTCACTACTACCATTATAGAGTCATTTTTCTTCTTAGTTGTAGGTAACCCTGTAATAAAATTCATACTAATAAATTTCCACTTCCACTAAGGAATGGGCATTGGCTGCAATAATCCAATTTCCACTTCCACGATGCTTAAATTTATTGTACTAGCACTCAAGACACTTAGTAAGATATTCAACAACATCTGTTTTCATTCTAGGACAAAATTATTCATTCTTCAAAGCGGTTATAGTCTTTTGATAACCAAGTTGTCCTGAATATGGTTTCCTATGTACTTCAACAAATAATAATTCTTCAAATTAGTGTTGTTTGGAACATAAATTCTACCTTTATATTGTACTAGACCTTCCTGGTTGCAGTTGTATTTTGGTTCTTCCTCAACTAGCTTATTATTATGAAATGTTTCCTGTATTTTCCTATAACTTTCATCACCTTCAGCTACTGATTTAATTGTCTATTTCAAATTGATGGAGGAGCATCGCTCAACCTCAAAAAACATTCCAATGCATTAGAAATACAATGCATAAGCACATAAGGAGGAGCGAGTTCCGAGGAAAGAGAGGTGCCAACCATCTGATTTTGAGCCTAAATTTAAATTGTTTATGTAATTAAATGAGAATTAAATGTTGTAAGGCTAAAGGAAGTCCAAGCCACGCATGATGCATGTGAAGTCTCCTTTAATGGATGAAAGGTAGATAGGCTTAGTTCTGATTTGGAGTAATTGTCCATTGAATGCAATTAAATGAAATTCAATGCGAGTATGTAGATGGAGGGAAGGCTCGAGGAGCCCCTCTTTTGTAAAAAAACTCTTTTATCAAAAATTCATATATATGAGTTAGTTGTTGATGAGCACATTGAGAGAGCTCAAAGGAGGAGATAAATTGTTGAAGACTTTGTTGCAGTCCAACTTTTGTAAATCTTTGTACAAAAGCATTCAGAATTAATACAAAAGCATTTTTTCCTGCATATGGGGTTTTCTGGGTTATTATGTGTGGTGAATGTTTATTCTCTCAGTGTTTTTTGTGTTTATTTATGTATGTTGTATATGTGCAAGTAAATTACATTTTCAGGTTTAGATATAATTCTCTATCTTTGTGAATTTTTGAGTGTTCTAGGTTCTTAGGCTTCTGCAAGGAGTGCACACAAGAGTTAGAGAAAACGTTGTGTAGCCAGTGAAAGGATTTCACTTGAACTCTGTGTCGATATTAGATAAGAGTGTGCCAGGTGGGCACACCAGAACATTTTCAAACTCAGAAAGGAGAAATAGTTCCAGGCAAGGCATATTAGAGTTGTTGAACACTTTGAAGAAGACATACTAGAGTTACTGAATACTATGAGGGATCTGGAAGGAGTGCATTGAGCAAGCGCAAGGAGTGCACCATGACTCTATTTCGAGTTCTGTGAGAAGTTTTCCATAGGTCACACTAAAAGGTAAAGATCATAAGGAACATTTCAATTCTTCACAGAGAGCACAAGGAGTGTGCAAATGAACTTTTAGATTTCAGGTTTTAAGGGTGAAGTGAGTGCAAGGAGTGCACTGAGGACAATTAAAAATTCCATAATCTCAGGAGGAGGAGAAAAGAAGTGTTAGGAGGGAACAAGAGATAATTTGAAGAGAACAAAAGCGCCAAGACCCTTATAAGTTTGAGCAAGTATAAGCTCAAGAGAAATAGTGCAATTCTACACAGAGTCTCCCCAAGGAGTGCAGAAGGAGAAACTAGTCTAAGTCCCAGACCATGGAAGTAGTGCATATGTGTGCCAAAGCCTAAGACCATTCAAGATGGAAAAGATGAAGAGGAGTAGTGTTTTCCCAAGAACACAAGAAGAGGCCAAACAAATGATTTTTCAAGATGGAAACATTCAAAGGGTCAAGCCCCTTTGAATTTTAAAGCATTTCAAGCTCAGGAGGTACAATGCAGGTCGAGGAGTCAGGCTTGACAAAGAAAATATCAAAGGAAAAACATTTGAATTTGTTGAGAAATCCTTCTTTCAAAGGAAAGTGTAGTGTGCAGAGGAGGAGAAGCTGCAACAACCATCAAATATGTTGTCAGGAGTGATCTGAACTATTAGATATGAGTCCAAACTCAAGGAGGAGCGTACATGGAGGATAAAATATACTACCCATCGGTTCTGAGCATAGGAAACAAAAATCTGAGCACAGGCGACAACAAGTGTTAGATTAAGGTAAGTTGCATGATATTTAACCCTCTACACCTTTTGAACTTCATAATTTCAGAGGTTTTTAAAGTTTGTGTTTTGGAGGAGTCACCACCCTCGAAGTCCCAAAGGGCATACCTAATTGCAATCGTCCCTTTCAAAGGACACGCGTCAACAGATCTGTGAGTCTGGAGAATGAATATTCTAGAAGGAGGAAGTAACATAGTTAGAAGAGGAGATATTCTAAAGCTCCAAAGAGTGAAGAAGATCTGGCTCACTGATTAGAGGGACGTGTGGCAGTCGATATTGAGATCCAGAGGTTTAATAATTTGGAGGGATTTGGTTGAGTGTTAGTTGAGAACGAGCAAAGAGCCCCGAGAAGGATTTAATCTTAGCCATCGATCACAGTGGACACATGGCACCAGGTTATGGATTTCGAAAGGTAAGTACTCCAAGAGGGCATAGGCACAAAAGGTTGTAAGACTCCTGAAGTACCAAAGCCCTATAATTCATCAGTGTCATCTATCTTCGAGGACACGCACTGTCATATCAGGATATCCAGAGGTCTAGCACTCCAGAAGCATTTGTTCAAAGTTGAGTCAAAGACCCCCGAAGATCTAAAGGTCGGAGCACATCCTAGTCGTTAATCAGAAGGAGGACACATGGTAGCAGATCCAAAATTCTGAAGACTTGAACCTCCTGAGGAACTTGGAGAATATTTTCTAAAGGGTGAAATCCCTTAAGCCCCAGAGTAGCAGAGTATATCTCCACCATTAATCTCAGTGGACAGGTGTCAACCGATCTCGGAGTTCAACTCTATAAAAAATCAGAGTGGAAAGTGGTTTGGGGTTGAGAACTCCCAAAGTGCTGAAGGCTAGAGTCAATCCCAATCATCCATTGGAGGAGTATGTGTGGCAAAAGATCCCATAGTTTTGGGACATGGCACTTCATTGAATTTGTGTCATCGTGTAGACAGGAAGGAAACTCATGAAGTCTTTAAGGCATCCTAGTCATTGAAAAAGAAGGGGACACATGGAGGAAGGATAATCCTTTTGGTGTTTCGACATCGGGAGATACGAAGCAGTGTGTTGTGTGGATGGCCAAAAGAAATTGTTGAAGCTTGGAAGGAAGGAATCTGGGACATTCATTCATCTAAGCTTGAGGACTGTTGATTTGATACTTGGGTGTAATTTCCTTTTCGGCGATCCAGGAGATTTGTGGAAAATCATTGTGAAAAAATTGTCGAAGACAAAAGTGTGAAAGAGGGACAGAGTTGTCGATATGGCGATGGATTAGGAGCCGTATGATCTTTCTTTTCAGCAACAGACACTTTACGGGTGTTCTGTGTGTTGGCGAGATCAAAATAAATCGCCAAATCCCGAAACAACGGATTTTGAGTCGTTGATCTTAGTATTTTGATGCAGGAGCATCGCCAACAAAGAACGAGCAGAGGACAGTTGGGCGCACTACTGCACATTTTGAATAATTTTAAATTTTGAATAAGGCGTATCACGCAAATATTTTGAAAATAATTGTAATTAAAGAACATATTTAATGCTATGGAGATGGATGATTTCATGAGGACATCAAAGAATGTATTTTATTTTAATGAAACTAAGTGCAATACATATTCGATGTGTTTGTTCTTATCTATCTATCACAAATATTTATTGTAATAAATTCTAGTAGTGGATAGCTTTTAATTCAAGAGGATATCTCTAGAACAGTTGGAGGGAAGGTCTCAAAGAGCCCCTCTTGTATTAAACTTTGTATTGCTTCCCAAAGGAGTTGTTGGCACTCTAGTTATTGAGAATTGTTTCCATTGTAGTTGAGAGTTGAGATTTATTGAGAATCAATATATGAACACATGTATATTTCAGTTGAATGAATATAACAAAGGATAATTGTCCCAAGTGTCTGGTGTTTTTGTGTCTATATGAATGAATGAATGGTAGAGTCTTTGTTTATTTGCAATTCTCTGTTATTTCTTATTCTTGTGTTTATTTACATGGTTGAATGTATGAATATATGAAGATTTAAATATGATTCAATTGTTTCTCTTCAACGAGCAATTGCAAGTGTGCATAGTGTCTACAAGGAGTGTGTTGACAGAGTCTATTTCGACTCATAATCTTAGAAGATATAATGTGAACCTTATGTGTGCAAGGAGTGCATAATGTCTGCAAGGTGTGTGTGGCAGAGTCTATTTTGACTCAAGAAGTTCTGGGTAGATATATTTAAGGATGTTTGTCTGCATGGAGTGCATGAAAAATTCTTTCGAATCAGAATCTTAGGAGGAGTAGCGAGAAATGCTCACGGAGAAGTTGCGTTGCAAAGGAGGACATTTTTCAAGGCATGCACATGACGAAATTCGACTAAGTGTCGAAGAGAGCATTCTAAGAAAGCAAAGTCCGAGGAAGAACAAACTCATGAGGAAGAATGGTGAGAAATATTCAAAGGGAGGAGTCCTTTGAGGTTTCCTAGAATCAACAGAGAGAGATTCATCCAGGAGGGATTGGGATCATTTCAGACCATCAGATTTGGGAAACGTTGAACGGGGGCTAGTCACGAGGTGTTTCAGAATTTCAGAATTCAGATCATTTTGAAGTGTTGATAAATGGGATCATTGAAGTCATGAAATTGTGAGGAAAGTCTTAATCGTTGGTTGCAAGGAGACACATGGTAGTGGATTACAGAATCTGGGAGTTAGAGGTCCAGAGAAGTGGTGTTTGGGGTAAGTGAAATTTAGCGAACTCACGAAATCCAGAATTACAAATGGACTTTCAGATCTAGGGAGACACATGGCAGAGGTCTGTGAATTTGGAGAAAGGTGTTTCAGAAGGAAATAGAGGAGGATTTTGTAATATATCTGTAGCCCAAAGTGGAAAACTGATCGATCTCAGGTTATAGCCCATGGTATTAGAGGAGACAAAGTCTAGTGAAAAACTAGTACTCATAATCAGTGTTGCCAAGTGCCAGAGAGAGGAGTTGGAGGTAGTCTGAACTTGCAGGCGACATCAAGGGGACCTGTATCTAAATTAATTGTTCAAGATCTGTTGAAGGCTCAAAGAACCAATTTGGTTCAAGGAATTTGAATATCCAATACTGGGAGGTCGCGCAATCCCGAGGGGAGTAGGGGGGTGTGAGCATTAAGTGGTATCGGAGCCTAACAGAATTGATTTCTATAGTTAAAGGAGACAAAAGAGTAGGATGATAGCATTGAGTGTTATCAAATACATCAACACAATTCCTCCTAGGAGACGTGCAAAGCTACCTATATAAAATATAGTTATGGAAAGGGAGATGAGAGAACTCAAAGAAAGGTTTCTTTCCATGGAAACAATGAAAATGAGAGCACCTGATGCTGGAGAGGTCAATGATGCAAAGAATGAAGAAGTGGAAGTTGAAGAAGTTGTAGCAGAGGATGTTGTGGATTAGCTCTTTTTGAAAGTGACTGTCAAGTTGGGAGCTAGAGAAAAGATATGCATCCCAATGTATGAGGGTAATTTGGACATCGAAGAATTGATTGATTGGATACGAGAAATGGACAAGTAGTTCGACTATGAAGATTTCAATGAGGATAAAAAGGTGAAACATGTTTTCACTGGGTTGAAAGGACATGCAACACTATGGTGGGATGAGCTACAGGCTGACAGGAGAAGCAAGGGAAAACAAAATATTAAGAGTTGGGATAGAATAGTATCCAAGTTAAAGGCTAAATTCATACCCAAGGACTATTAGATAAATCTGTTTAGGATACTGCAGAACATAAGACCAAAAGGAATGAAAGTGAAGGAGTACACAGAGGAGTTCTAAAAACTGAACATGAGGGCTAGACAAAGAGAGAGATGAGGAAAAAGTTGTCAAGTACATCAATGGCCTGAGATATGAAATCCAGGATGAAATCAACATGATGACAGTAAGGAAAGTGGAGGATGTGTACCGGATTTCACTGAAAGAAGAGGAGAAGTTGGCCAGAAACCAGAGTCAACAAAGTAGAGGTATAACCTTAAACAGAGGAAAAGGAGTTACCCATGAAAAGGCACAGAATCCCAAAGGTGAGATGGGGAAGCCACATAGTCACTCAAAAATAGGAGGAAGTTCCCGAGGAAGGCAAAGTGGCGGTAGAAACACTTTTCCTAGAGGAAGGGGAAGAGGTAGAGGAGTAGAAGTAAAGTGTTATGTTTATGGAAAGATAAGACACATGTCTTGGGAATTTCCCAAGAGAAATAAAGAAGGAGGTGAAGCTCACATTTAAAAAGCACAAAAGAGAGATTTTTAGGTAAAAGATGGAGAAGATGGGAGATATTTGATGATGAAGAAGGTTCTCTTAAAGCCAAAGCCAAAGTTTGAAAATCTAGTACAAAGGAACAATTGTTCAAAATGGCTTGCAAGACTAAAGACTGAGTATGCAAGGTGATCATTAATAGTGGGAGCATTGATAATTTAGTATCCATAGAGATGGTGGAGAAATTAGAGATAGAGACAACTGCACATACGATGTCGTATAAAGTATCATGCTTGTAGAAAGGTAATCAGGTAACAATAACTAAACAATGCATGGTTGAATTTAAAATAGGAGGATATAGAGATGAAACTATGTGTGATGTGATTCCCATGGAAGTATGTCATGTTCTGTTGGGAAGACCATGGTAGTATGATAAGAATGTCATTCATGACGGGAGGAGAAATACTTATACCTTGGAGAAGAATGGTAGGGAAAACATGTTGTTGACGATTGAAGAGAAGAAGGTAAAGGAATAATCCAACATGAGCATACTTCTCATGAGTGGGAAGGAATTCCTGAGTGAAGTTAATAAGGAACAAGAGATGCAGTTTTTTGTAGTGAGGAAGATAAAAGTTATCCTTACAATTACTTTTATGGAGGATCTTCCTGAGGAAATTCAAGAGTTGTTGGAAAATTTTGTTGACATAGTAGTGGATGTGTTGTCGAGCTCTTTGGCACCTATCATAAGTATCAACCATCACATTGAATTGATACTTGGAGAAAGCCCGCCGAATAAAGCAATGTACAGATTGAATCCTCAAGAGAATGAGGAGATAAAAAGATAGGTTCAGGATTTGTTAGACAAAGGTTTGATCATAGAAAGATTGAGTCCATGCGCAGTACCAACTATGTTGAGTTTGAAGAAGGATGGAGGATGGAAAATGTGTACAGACTCAAGATCCATAAACAATATCACTATTAGGTACATATTTCCATTTCCAAGGATGAATGACTTAATGGATTGTTTAAGTCGAGCGAACTATTTTTCGAATATATACCTGAAAAGTGGATATCACCAGATAAGGATGAGAGAAGGTGATGAGTGGAAAACAACCTTCAAGACAAATGAGGGATTGTATGAATGTCTTGTTATGTCATTTGGCTTAACAAATGCCCCTGGTACTTCTGTGATATTGATGAATCAAGTGTTGAAATATTTTATTGTTAAGTTTGTGATTGTATATATGGATGATATACTGGTCTTTAGTAAAACTGAAGAAGAGCATATGATGCACTTAACATTAGTGATGAGAAGATTGTAGTGGGAGAAGATGCTGATAAATTTAAAGAAATCCTCTTTTATGAAGACATAACTCATTTATTTGGGTTTTTTGATCTCTTCGAATGCATTGAATATGGATCCCGAAAAGGTGAAATCAAACAGAGAATGGTCATCACCGAGGAGTATATTTGAGGTAAGAAGCTTCCATGGATTAGCAAGTTTCTATTGGAATTTCATCACAAATTTCAGTGAAATTGGTGCACATATGATGGATACAGTAAATAAAAGGCATAAGTATTTCAAATGGACAGAAGAGTCTGAGAAGAGATTCAATATATTGAAGGAGAAGATAACATAATAACTAATTCTGATCTTGCCAGATTTCAAGAAGACATTTCAGGTGAGGTGTGATGTGAGTGGAGTTGCAATTAGAGCGGTCTTGAGCCAAGATAATAGACCTATTGCATATTTCAGTGAGAAGTTAAATGACACTAAGAGAAAGTACTCCACCTATGATAAAGAGTTATATGCAATAATTCAAGCCTTGAATAAATAGAGGCACTATCTCATTCCAGAAGATTTTGTTTTGTATAGCGATAATGAGGCTTTACAATTCATAACCAGACTAGAGAAGTTAAACTAGAGATATGCCAAGTGGATAGATTTTATGCAAAATTTCACTTTTTTCATTAAACATATTTCTGCTAATGCTAACAAGGTTGTTGATCCATTGAGAAGGATATGTTTAATTCTGCAGGAATTTCAAGTGAAAACCTTGGGGTTTGAACACCTTAAGAAAATGTATCATGATGATCTAGATTTCAATGAAGCATATGAAGCATGTGCGAATTTTATGCTCAGAGACAAAAGCCAGTGGTATGAATATCTGATTCAGGATGGGTTTTTTTTCAAACAGTTCTAGTTGTGCAAACAAAAGTGTTCGATGAGAGAGAACTTGATGAAGGAAAAGCATAGTGGAGGTCTAGCCAGACATTTCGGCCATGAAAAAACATTTTCACAGTTGAACGATTCGTATTCTTGGCCAGGTATGAGGGCAGCGGTGAAAAGGTTTGTGAACAGATGTAATATTTTCCAATATGCAAAGAGAAAGAGACAAAATATTGGGTTATATCAACCATTTCCTATTCCAGAGAGGCCTTGGGATACAATAAGCATGGATTTTGTGTTGGGATTTCCCAGGACACAAAGAGGAAGTGATTCCATATTTGTGGTAGTTGAAACATTTTCAAATATGGCACACTTTATCCCATGATAGAAGACTAGTGATGCAACACATGTTGCTGACTTGTCTTTCAAGGAAGTTGTAAGACTTTATGGATTTCCCAAGAGTATTGTTTCAGATAGGCATACCAATTTTGTTGGTCATTTTTGGTGAACATTGTGGAAGAAGTTGGGAACAAAACTATCCTTTAGTTCTTCATATCACCCTCAAATGGATGGATAGAATAAGGTGGTGAACCAAAGTTTAGGAGATTTGTTGAGAAGTTTGGTCACTGAACATCATAGCCAATGGGATCAGATTCTAGCACAAGCGTAGTTTGCATACAATGACTCAGTGAACAGAAGTACTAGAAGGAGTCCATTTCAGATAGTGTATGGAATGAATATGAGGGGATTATCATAATTAAGAGATCTGGAGTAGAGTGAATTTAGAAGCATTGGATCCGAAGACTTCATTGCAGAAATGCAAGGGCTTCATAATCAGATCAAAGAGAAGTTTAAGAGGAGTAGTAGTGAATATAAACACAGAGCTGATAAACATAGGAGGAACTTCAATTCGAAGTTGGAGATCAATTTATAGCACATCTTAGGATAGAAAGGTTCCCAAGGGGAACATATAAGAAACTAAAGCTGAAGCAGATAGGACCCTACAAAATCCTAAGAAAAATTGGTGAGAATGCTTATGAGATAGAGTTGCTAGAAGATGTGGGTATATCATCCATATTCAACATTGAAGACTTGTATCCTTACAGGGAAGATGGAACTGGAGGACCCAAATATCAAAAGGAGATCTAGTGGAAAAAGAAGATTCTTGTAGAAGAAAAGTCATAGATGGAGCATATCGTAGATCGACGAATTGGTAAGAAGACCAGAAGGAAAAAATATTTTTAGTATTTGGTAAAATGGAAGGGATGCCTAATAGAAGATGCCAGTTGGGTAAGAAAAGTGGATATCCAAAAGCATGGAAGGTCGGTGCATGAGATCATGGAAAGGATTCCATGAATGTTTCAGCCATAGGACTATGATGCAGGAGGATTGCCAACAAATCATGAGCGGAGGACAATTGGTTTCACTAGTGCGCATTTTGAAGAATTTTAAATTTAGAAGGAGCATCACAAAAATATTTTGAAAAGAATTGTAATTAGAGAACATCTTTAATGTTATGGAACTGGATGATATCATGAGGACATCAAAGATTTATTTTCTTTTAATGAAGCTAAGTGCATTACATATTCAATGTGTTCAATCTTATCTCTCTATCACAAATATTTATTGTAATAACTTCTAGTAATTGATAGCTTTTAATTCGATAGGATAGCTATAGAATAGTTGGAGGGAAGAGATTGAAGAGCCCCTCTTGTATAAAACTTTGTATTGTTTCCCAAAGCAGTTGTTGGCACTCTAATTATTGAGAATTGTTTCCATTGTAGCTGAGAGTTGAGAGCTACCGAGAAGCAGTATATGAACACATGTATATTTCAATTGAATGAATATAACAAAGAAGAATTGTCCCAAATTTTTGGTGTTACCGTGTCTATCTGAATGAATGAATGGTAGACTCTCTATTTATTTGCAATTCTCTATTATTTCTTTTTCTTGTGTTTATGTATGCATTTGCATGTTTGAATGTATGAATCTATGAAGATTTAAAGAAGCTTCAATTTTTTCTCTTCGACGAGAAAGTGAAAGTGTGCATACTGTCTGCAAGGAGTGTGTTGAAGGAGTCTATTTAAACTAGTAAGATCAGAAGAGATAATGTGGACCTTATGTGTGGAAGGAGTGCATAGTGTCTGCAAGGTGTGCATGACAGAGTCTATTTTGACTCATGATGTTCTAGGTAGATAGCTTGAAGGAAGTTTGTCTAGAAGGAGTGCATGACAGAGTCTTTTGACTCACAAGCTCAGAAGGAGTAGCAAGAACCTCCCACAGAGAGGTTGAGTTGCAAAGGAGGACATGTTGCAAGGCGTGCACAGGTTGAAATTAGAATAAGTGTCGAAGACAACATTCTAAGAAAGCAAAGTCTGAGGAATAACTAGCTCAGGAGGAAGAATGGTTAGAAATATTCAAAGGGAGGAGTCTTTTGAGGTTTCCTAGAATCAACAAAGCAATATCCATTCAGGAGGGATTGGGATCATTGCAGACCGTCAGGTCTGGGAAAAGTTGCATAGAGGCTAGTTGCAAGGTGTTTTGGCATTTTAGAATTTGGAGCATTTCAAAGTGTTGAGAAGAGGGATCGTCGAAGTCGTGAAATCGCGAGGTGAATCTTAACCGTTGGCTACAAGGTGAGACGTGGTAGTGGATTAGAGAATCCAGGGGTTAGAGGTATGGAGAAGTGGTGTTTGGGGTAAGTGAAATTTCGTGAAGTCATGAAATCTGAAAGTACATCTGGACCATCAGATGCAGGGAGACACGTGGCAGAGGTTCACGGATTCAGAGAATGTTGTTTCAGGAGGAAAAAAAGGAGGATGTTTCAACATCATCGGATCCCTAAGTGGTGAAGGGATCGGCCTGAGGTTATAGCCCGCGGTCATAGAGGAGAAAGATTCTAGTGTGAAGCTAGTACTCATAATCAATGGTTCCAAGTGCGAGAGAGTGGAGTTGTAGGTAGTTTGAACTTGCAGGGGACATCAAGGGGACATGTGTGTGAATTAATTGACTAGGGTCTATTGAAGTCCCGAAGAACCAATTTGGTTCAAGTAACTTAAAGATCCAATACCAGGAGGTCGTGCAGCCCCAAGAGGAGAAGGGGGTTGTGAGCATCATATTTGTTGAAAGTTGTTGATCTTACTTCCTATTGATTAACAGTTCATGAATTTTTCATTCAAATATAATAAAGGGGTAATAAATTTAGATCGTCGAAGCTCAAGCACCAAAATAGAGGATTATTCTTGGAGAGTGGTCATAGCCCAAGGTCATATGCATTTTCAACCAGAGTGAAAAGGGGCTAAGGCATAAAATTGTTTTAAAAGGAAAAGGGGCTTAGTGTGAGCCTATGGGTTCATTGTTCGACCGACACATGAAAAATAAAGGACTTGTGTATAGGACTTTGGGGCTCAAAAGGGACCAAAGACCCGATTCGGCTCTCGATTATGAATGATCCTAGACCATGAGGTTGTGCGGACCATAGGATATGGTGGGGTATGCATCAAGTGGTATCAGAGATTGATTTTTGTTTGCAGACATCAAGAAAGGAAGAGGATAAAACAGGGTGTGATGCTCTGTAAGTATTTTTTGCAAGTGTGCAACAATCAATGGACATTCAGGTGGGATGAAGGAGAAGAACCAGTTGCGTTCTTGAAGGAAGAGGTGAAGATGGCTATTGAAGGCCAGAAATGGGGTCAGAGAAAACACCACCAGCAGGTGAACAATGCATAAAAGGATAAAGAGATCAATGAGATCTGAGGGGAGCTTGAGAGGGTGATGTTGAATATGGATCAGGAAGCGATAGGAAGCTATAGGTATGAATTTCCCTTAAAGCAAAAGGTAAGGTGGCATGTCCAGTAGTTGGTTCCCAGGAGGAAGCAACAGGTATTGACAAGGTGGTTAAGGCATGATGAAAACCTCAGTGACATAGAGGAGGATATGGTTTGTGTTTGTGAGCCATAGGTTGGAAGGAACCTCAGTGATGAGGAAGAGAGATCAGTTGAACATCTCATATATTTCTAGGAGGGAAATGAAAAGAGGTCGGTGGAAGATCTCACAAACTTCCAGATGTGAAGAAGTGAAGTTTCAGATTGCTTCGAGGGAAATGAAGAGAGATCAAGAAGATATCTTGTAGACTACCAAGAGGGAAGAAGTGAACTTTCATATTGCAAGGTGGGAAATGATAAGAGATTGGTGGAAGATATCGAAGACTTCCGGGAGGATAGCAATGAAACCTCAAGTTTCTAGGTGGGCAAGGAGGATTAGGTGAGACTATATTAAAGTATTAAGAGCTCATAAAGGAGTTCAAATCAACAAGTAGTCTTGATAGAAATGAATATGAGACTATCTGAGTGTCTCAAGAACTCAGAGGAGAGTTCATATCAGCAAGGAGTGTTGATATATGAGGAGGATAAGAGGCACATTTTGATAATTGGAGGAATCAAAATATTCCTTCCAAGAAGCTTAGTAGAGGCCAGTGCACATGTTGAAGGTTCGACAGAGGAGAGACATCTAGTAGAGACTGTCAGAGAGGATAAGGAACAGACATTGGCATATGTTGAGGAGATGAAAGAAGAAGAGGAGAATACAATTCATATGCTCAATCAGTGGGAGAAGGAGATAAGGATGTTGGAGGATTGGTTAGGCTAGGATTGGTTAGGAAAGAAGACTACTAGAGGGATGTAGTTTTAAAGTATGAAGAAATATGATAGCTTGAGGAGAAGCTTGATGAAGCTGGACTTCTACCAGCACAAGGAGAGGAGTTAATAGAAAGAGAACCGTCAAAGGAGATCATTGAGGAGAAGCTTAGTGACACTACTATAAAAATGGAATCTGAAGTGGAGTGGCAAACCAATTCCAAAAGAGATAAAAATAGCATGGGAGATCATATTGATATACCCTTTGATTTGTGTGGAGGAGTGGAATCCTTGGAGGAAAGTGTAATGGTGCAAATCCAATGCATCCAATAGTTCAGGTTGGAAAATGATGAAGACGATCTGTATTAGACCATACTGCAAAGGAGGTGCCAGCCAGTAGATGAGCTAGACAGAATGATAGAAGAGATAAGGAGGTTGATTCTAGAATAAACATAGAAGGAAACCAAAAACAGAGAGAGGTTGATCAGAGGAGATCCTACAACGTTAGCAATGACAACATGGAAGAGGAGAAAATGGACAACTCCAAATTCAAATTTGGGATCTTGGAGGATCTCAACTTTAGCATCAGGGGAGCCATGATCAGGAGATCATGTTTTTTTCAACACGAGAGTATGATGCAGGAGAATCAGTCCACCTCAACAAATGTGGTAGTGCATAAGCAAGACAACACATCAACTCATAAGGAGGAATGAGTTTCGAGGAAAGAGGGGAACCAACCCTCTCATTTTGAGCCTAAATTTAAAATTTTTATGGAATTAAATGAGAATTAATGTTGTAAGGCTCAAGGAAATATGAGCCACTATCTTTGTACGAGATGCATGTGAAGTCTCATTTAATGGATAACAGGAAGATAGGCTTAGTTCTGTTTCGGACTAGTTGTCCATTAAATGTAATTAAATGAAATTCAATGCGAGTAGGTAGATGGAGAGAAGGCTCGAGGAGCCCCTCTTTTGTAAATAAAATCTTGTATCAAAAATTCATATGTATCAGTTAGTTGTTGATGAGCGAGTTGAGAGAGCTCAATGGAGGAGAGAAAGTGTTGAAGACTCTATTGCAGTCCATCCTTTGTAAATCTTTGTACATAATCATTCATAATTAATACAAAAGTCATTTTTCTTGCATATGGGGTTTTTTGTGTTATTATGTGTGGTGAATGTTTATTCTTTGAACATTTCTTGTGTTTATTTATGTATGTTGTAGATGTGCAAGTAGGTTACATTTGCAGTTTTAGATAGACTTCTCTATCTTTGTGAATTTATGAGTGTTCTAGGTTCTTAGGCTTGTGCAAGGACTGCACACCAGAGTTAGAAAAAATTGTGTGTATCCAGTGCAAGGAGTGCACTTGAACTCTGTGTCAAGATCAGAGAAGAGCGTTCCAGGTGGGCACACCAGAAAAGTTTCAAAAAAAAAAAGGAGAAATAGTGCCAAGGAAGGCCTATCATAGTTGTTGAACACTCTGAAGAAGACATGCCAGAGTTACTGAATAATCTTAGGGATCTGCAATGAGTGCATTGCGAGAGTTCAAGGAGTGTGTGAGAACTATATTTTCCATTCTGTGAGAAGGTTTCAAGAGGGCACACCAGAAGGTAAATCTCAAGAGGAGCAATGAAATTCTTCATAGAGAGTGCAAGGAGTGCACAAATGAACTTTTAGAGTTTAGGTTTCAAGGGTGAAGCCAGTGCAAGGAGTGTACTAAGGACCGTTACAAAGTCCATAAGCTCAGGAGGATGAGCGAAGAAGTTATAGGAGGGAACAAGAGATCACTTGGAGAAAACAAAAGGGCCAAGACCCTAAGAAGTTTGAGCAAGTATAAGCTCAGGAGAGATAGTGTTATTCTACACAGAGTCTCTACAAGGAGTGCATAAGGAGAAAATAGTCAAAGTCCCAGAATGTGGAAGTAGCACATATGTGCACCAGAGCCTAAGACCATTCAATTTGGAAAATCTCAGGAGGAGTAGCATTTTCCCAAGAACGCAAGCAAAAGACAAACAAACAACCATGCAGAAGAGAACCATTCAAAGGGCTAAGTCCCTTTGAATTTTAAAGCATTTCAATATCTGGAGGTAGAGTGCATGCCGAGGATTTGGTTTTGCCAAAGAAAAACTCAAAGGATAAACCTTTGAATTTGTTGATAAATCCTTCTTTCAAAGGAAAGCGTAGTGTGCAAAGGAGGAGAATCTACAAAATTCGTCAGATATGTTGTCAGGAGTGATATGGACTATTAGATCTGAGTCCATACTCGAGGAGGAGCACGGATAGAGGAGAAAATATCCTAGACATCAAATCCTAGCGCAGGATACAACAATATGAGTGTAGGAGACAACAACTATCAGATTAAGGTAAGTTGCACAGGGTTTAACCCTCTACACCTTTTGAACTTCATAAGTTCAAAGGTTTTTCATTTTTTTTTTTGGAGGAGTCGGGACCCTCAAAGTCCCGAAGGATGGAATTAATCATAGCTATATCTTTCAAAGGACACATGTCAATAGATCCATGAGTCTAGAGAACTAACATTCTGGAAGGAGGAGGTGACACAGTGCAGAAGTGGAGATCTTCTGAAGCTCCGAAGAGAAAGTAAGAACCGGCCCATTGATTCAAGGGACACATGTAATACAATCCCAAGATATGAAGGTTTAATACTCTGCAGGCATTTGGTTAAGTGTTAGCTGAGAACGCCTGAAGGGCTAGGAGTCGGATTTAATATCGACCATTGATCACAGTGGACACATGGCATCAGGTTCTAGAGTCTGGAAGGTAAGTAATCTAGGAGGGTGCAGAAACAGAAGGTCGTAAGACTCCCGAAGTACCGAAGCCCCAAAATTCACTGGGGCCATCCATCGTCGAGGACACGTGCCATCAGATCGGGATATCTGGAGTTCCAGTGCTCCGGAAAAATTGGTTCGAAGTTGAGTCAAAGACCCCTAAAGCTCCAAAGGATGAAACACATCCTAGTCATTAATCGGAAGGAGTACATGTGGCAGCAGGTTTGAAAGTCCAGAGACTCAAATATCTGAGGGAACTTGAAAAATATTTTCTAAACGGTAAAATCCCTAAAGCCCCAGAGTAGCGGATTAAATATCCACCGTTAATATCAGTGGACAGGTGTCAACTGATTCCAAAGTTCAACACTCGAAAAAATGAGAGTGGAAAATAGTTTGGGGTTTAGGACCCTTGAAGTCCCGAAGACCAGAGTCAATCCCAGTCATCTATTGGAGGAGGATGTGTGGTGAAATATCCCATAGTTTGGGGACATGGAACTTCGGTGAATTTGTGTCATCATGCAGACAAGAAGGAAACTCATGAATTTCTGAAGGCATCCTAGTCGTCGATCAAGAAGGGGACATGTGGAGGAAGGACAATCCTTTCGGTGTTTCAGCATCGGGAGATACGAAGAGTTGTGTTGTATGGATGACCAAAATAAATTATTAAAGCCCAAAGAGAAGGAATCTGGGTCGTCCATCCGTCTGAGCTTGAGGACCATCGATTTTATACTTGGGTATAATTTCCTTTTTGATGATCCAGGATATTTCTGGAAAAGCGTTATGGAAAAATCATCGAAGCCAGAAGTGTGAAAGAGGCATGGATTCATCGATTTGGTGATGGATTAGGATTCGTTCGATATTTATTTTTGACGATCGACACTTTATGGTTGTTGTGTGTGTTGGTGCGATCAAAATAAATCACTGAATCCGGAAACAATGGAGTTTGAGCTGTCGATCTCGATATTTGTTGAAATTCATTGATCTTGTTGCCTATTGATCGAGAGTTCAGGAATTTTGCATTCATAGATAAGAAAGGGGTAATAAAGGTATATCATTGAAGCCCGAGCATTGAAATAGGATGTTGTTCTTGGATCTTGGTCACAACCTAGGGTCATATGTATTTTTTTCCAGAGTGAAAAGGAGCTAAGGCCAATTTTTTTTTAAAAGGAAAACAGGCTCAGTGTGAGCCGATGGGTTCATTGTTGGACCTACTCATGGAAAATTAAGGACCTATATATAGGACTTAGGGGCTCATCAGGGCCCGAAGAGCCGATTCAACTCTCTATTGTGAACGATCCTAGAACGAGAGGTCACGCAGACCCTAGGAGAGGGTTGGGTTTGCATCACAAATCCATTTTTATATTACTGTCGAAAATTACATTTATTTTTCTACTAAGTGAATTTTCTATCTTGTTCTCCTTTCCTTTAATATGTTTTATTTCAAAATCATACTTATTTAGGAAGTTTAAACACCTTTCTTGTCTTGCATTTAAATTGTGTTGATCGAAAAAGTATTTAACACTGTTATTATAAGTTTTTAGCATAAATCTCCTACCTAACAAGTAGTGTCGCCACATTTTTAAAACATGCACAATAGAAGTTAATTCTAAATCATGTGTTACATAGTTGTTTTCATGAGGCTTCAACATTCTTGATTCATAAGAGACCACATAGTCATCTTGTAACAATACACCTCCTAATATCTCTAATGAAGCATTAGTATAGACCACAAAGTCCTTGTGTGGGCCTACTATCTTCAAGATAGGTGTTTTTGTCAACAATTGGTTTATCTTATAAAAACTCTCTTGAAATTTTTCATTTCATTTAAATTTTATTCCCTTTTTTTGCAAAGAGGTTATTGTATAGGCAAGTTTTGAAAATCCATCTACGAACCTACGATAATACCCTGTGATTCTGATGAAGGATCATACATATGACATATAATTTGGGACTAGCCAATCCATGATGGATTTGACCTTTTCTAGGTCAATTGAAATTCCTTCTCTTGAAATTACATGTCCAAAATAATATGCTTTATCCCGATTAAATTCACATTTACTGAACTTTGTGTACATTTGATGTTCTCTAAGTGTTTGCAAAACCATTCTCAAATTTTATTCATGTTCCTCTTTGGTTTTTGAGTAATCCAAAATTTCATATATGAACACTATTACAAACTTGTCTAAATATTTTCTCAACACACTATTCATTAAACACAAAAATGTACTAGGTGTGTTTATTAGACCAAAACGTACTACTACAAACTCATAGTGTCCATATCTAGTTCAAAAAGTCATTTTATGTATGTCTTCTTCTGTAATCCTAACCTAATGATACCATGACCACAAATATATCTTAGAGAATATATTAGCTCCTCCAAATTGATCAAACAAGTAATCAATGAAAGGTAAATGGTACTTATTTTTAATTGTCATGTTGTTAAATTTCCTTTAATCAATGCACAATATGAATGTTCCATCTTTCTTTTTAACAAACAAGACTGGTGCTTCCCATAGAGACACACTAAGTTTGATATATTGCTTATCCATAGGCTATTGGAGCTAAATTTTATGTTCATTCAACTCTGGACTACTCATCATATAAGGGGCTTTAAAAACCAGTGAAAATCCAGGTATTGAATCAATGGTAAAATCTATGTCCTATCTAGGAGGTAGTCCTGGACTCTCTTCCGAAAACACATCTTGAAACTATTTCAGTACATGATCCTTAGTTAAAAAAAAATCAACTAATTCATTCCTACTTTCAGATATGTGTACAACATATGTCTCACATATTTTCCTTGCATTGATTTTTAACCGTAGAGGAGAGATATTTCTTACTGACACACCCCATGGTATTCCATTTATTGTTCCTTCTTTGCTAAAATAATCTAGACAATTACAAGTATTGTTATGAAAGTTGAATGTTGTTCCATCCAATTCATGCCTATGAGAAAATCGTAAGAGCCTAAAGCTAAAACAATTAGTTCTAACGTATTCTGCATCACATCCATATTTACCATATAGTCCTTTACCAAGTGAACAACATTCCTTTTCGTTTTGGTATCTAATTGCACTAGCCAAGGTTTCTTGCGTTTAACTTTTTCCATTTTACAACTTTCTACTATTGTAGGTGAAATATAACTTGGACTTGTACCAGGATCTATTAAAATTGATACATGTTTTTTTTTAATCATACCTTCTACCTCCACCATTGAATATTGATGGTCATCCTGTCGATTTTTCTATGACATCATCTATCTTATGAGCACATATAGCAATGGTGTTTACTGTTGTTGCTTCCTCGATATTGTGTACTGCGTGATTTTTTATTTTATTTAGAGCATAGTCTCTGTATAAGTGAGGTTATTTGCAACCCCAAAACTGAAGAGGAGGCCTAATTGTCTTATTTACCAAATCTGTAGGTTTTCTATTGTTCTGAACTGACACACTTTGTTGTTCTGAAATCACACACTTTTTTGTCCATTGTATTTGTTTCTCCTAACCGGTGCACTATGTGATGGTTTTCGGGGATATTTAAAATGTTTCTTCCTAGTATAAATCTTGTCCTTGCTTTTATACTGCCATGATTTTTTTTTTGAAACCTCTGTTTAAATTGAGTGAAACATAGTTTTGCATGCCTTATTAATTCACCCATTTTCTTTGGTTTAAGGATTTCAATTTTATCCTTGTATGCTTGAGGAAAACAACTCATAAAGTACTTGACTTTTTCCTTTTCCTTTATATGGTAAGGTACATATATCATCATATTTACAAACTCGGTGACAAAGTACTCAATAGTCATTTGTCCTAGATTAATATAATGGAACTCCTTAGCATTTTCATGATAGTAACGTTCTGTGAAAGACTTTTGTTTAAAATACTTCTTGAATAATTTCCAATTCAATTCACTTCCCCTGATCTTGTTCATTGTTTTAGTCTCCTATCACAAAATGACAACTTTACCATTCAATTGATACACAACCAACCCAAGCCTCAAATTTCTGGGATAGTTATAGATTTGAAAATATTTTCTAATATTCAGAAGCCAAGCTTATGCTCCCTCCTCAGACTCACCATCAAAAATAGGTGGTCTAATCTTTTTAAATTCACCAAAAAATTCATCCTCATGCCATTTCATTTTTTTGGTTTTGGGTATGGTCTTTTGTAAGGTGTTTGTCTCAGAGTTATCCTCACTACTTCCTTCAGTTAATAGATTTGTTTTATCACTAATCGTTGGATGGTTTTTACTCTTGTGTGACACTTGATTAGAAAATTCCTCTTTTGAATTGTTGGAATTCTATCCTACATTCATGTATTGTTTCATTTAAATCACGTTTTTAAGTAGGATTTTCATTCAACTCTTCTTGTTCTTTAATAGACTTAAGTAGTTTTTCGTTATTTACATTGATACTCTGTAATTCATGTTTTATGCTACACATGGTTGCAAACAGTCCTAAAGAGTTATCTTGTGTTTTCTAATTTTTTAGTTCCAAATCAATCTGTGGACCACTTGGTGTTGATTTACTAGATTCTTCATCCATGATGCTTGGTTTTGATTCTAATATGTGAAAAAGAATAATTGACATCAATTATTTTGTCTTTACGCTGGTATAATTGTTTATATGCATATATCAAGTTGTAAGAAAAACTTTTATTCATTTTGAGCCCATAAGGTCGTAGTGTTTAAACTGTGCTATGATACCATTTGTTACATCCCCAATTTTTTTTTAAATAAGGAAATTTAATTATTTCCAATTTTTTATCGTTTAGCATGCCTTTTTTAGTAGGTGAGTAAGAGTATATTACTTCTATTTTTCTTAATATTATTAACTAATAGTCATGGAGACACCATGACGGTATAGGGGGTACTTGATACTCCAATTTACATAGTGTTTCTGTTTTTTTCCAAACACCATCATCAACAGATTATCATCTCATCATTAGGTACTTTATCCTCTTCTCAAAAAAATTCTTGGTTTAAAATTTTATTCATTGTTATCTTCTAACATATATATGTATATATATTTTTACTACTTATTGAGTCTTTCAACATTTACTAGATGTTAAGCCCTAAATAGTGGCTCATTACCCCTTAATTGGGGCATATAACATTAGTAATGTTATTTTATTTATGTCAGCTTGAGTCCATTAGTTGTAATTGTACCTCATAGTCTCCTATATATACCAAGGAGACATTTTCATTTGGAATCATCTTGTATTTGGACATTTATGTGGGGTATAAGGAGGTTTCCCCATTGAAGAGTCTTATTACCTGAAATTCTCTCTTTTTCAATGCGTTGAGTACTTATTCTGAGGTTTTTCTATGCTATATTGATATTTGGTTCTAAACATATGGTATTAGAGCTCAAGGTCTTCAGGTTTCGTTGCTACATCTAATACACCTTGGAATTTTCCCTATAACATGTGTTCTGCAACATTTTAGAAGGAACCACTCAAAGGATACTTAGTAGACATATCAAGGTACGTTGGGTTAAAATTTTGGCCACTGAGGACTTATACTTTAGGAGATACATCATGTGTAAGATAAGGTTCTAGAATCATCCTGAATTGAGTCATCATGAAATTTTCTCTATAAAAACTTTTATGTAATGTTTCATACCCTAAAATATGGAGAATATTCACAAAAATTATTAAGTTATTTTTGATAAAAATTTCATCTTCTGGGTCATCTTACATTTGCAGATAAACCCTGTGGAAGATAGGGTATTTAACTAGTCCTATTGACTAGTCTCAAGCAGGTGTTCTAGGTAAAACAATACTAAATTCTTCCTAGAGTATCCAAATTGAGTAAGACCAGTTGCATTGGATAGTGGACAGTTTCTAATATTTCGGGTACAAGTTTCATAATTTTATATCAATTATTTTGTGCGGGGAATGATATACAAGTGATATCTCCTAGAAAGGCAAAAAATCAGCAAGTTTTGGGGAAGTTACCATAAATTCCACTTGGCACATCCAATTTTGATTAGACTTGTTGCATTGCAGAGAAGAAATATCAGAGAACTACAAAAAAAAAAAATCATACCCAGAAGGGCCAAAATTTTGGAGATACAATAAAATAAATATTGTCTAGAAGAACCACCTCAAAATCAAGGTTTAAAGTGATACTTTGCCAACATGCCACCAAAAAAGTGAACTTCTACACCAAATAAGCCTCCAGACGGTCCTACTTGGACTCTTGATGAAGGTGAATAAATGGGTAAGAACATAAATGATTTACAAAAGAATACAGTAACAAAATATGAACTACAAGAGATGATGGATTCAACAGAAGCTAAGTTGGAGGCAATAAATACTAGGATGGATGGTTTAAAAAGGGAGATCATGGAAGGATTGAAGATTTTCCTAATAGAGAGGACACCTGAAAGTGAACCACTTTCCTAAGATCGATATGAGGAAGTTTTATGGCAAGGACCCAATCACATGGATACTTTAGATGGAGCAATTCTTTGATCTACATAATGTGCCACATACACAGAAGGTGTGGATTGCTTCTTTATGTTTAGAACCCAATCCATTTGTGTGGTATTGATGGATTTGTTCTCAAAAATAACTCGTCACTTGGACAATTTTCATGGAAGAAATGATAGAACACTATGAGGATACAAGGAGCAATACTTGCTTTAGCCAATTGATAAATCTGAAGCAAAAGGGTTCAGTTACAGAGCACATTGAGAACCTCCAAAGAGTGAATATAAAGGTAACAAATATTCCAAATGAGCACTTGATTGATGTATTCATATGAAATTTAAGGGATAACATTCAACATGATTTTTGTTGTTGGGAACCCAAATCATTGGAGAATGCATTTAGGGTGGCAAGAAATGTTGAAAGTAAACATATCGCTATGGCTACTAGAAGGACCGCTCCTAACATCTATCGAGAGAATAATGTTCCTTCTTCTAAAACACATCAACCTATAAGGTTGACACCTCAACAATTGGAGGAAAGAAAAGAAAAAGGTTTATGCTTTAATTGTAACAACAAGTAAAGTAAGGTACATAAGTGTGGTGATAAGAAATTATTCTACATAGATTGTGAAGAGGAATAAGAATAGGAACAAGAACAAGAACCATCTCAAGATGAAAATGTAGACATGATTTCTTCTAAAGAGTTTACTCCCACGATATCGTGTAATTCATTGGCTGGAATTAGCACTCCTCAAACCCTCGAGATCGAAGGATATATCAAAGAAAAATGTAATAGTCCTAATTGATTGTGGTAGTACTCATAATTTCATTCATTATAAATTAGCCAAATCTCTCAATTGCTTTGTATATCTAGCACCAGAGTTTCAAGTAATGATTGCATATGGAGGAAATATCAATTTCTCAGGAAAATGCAATAAGATGAATACTACTATGGGGGAATATGTAATTAATAGTCAAATGATTTCTATACCCATGGGTGGTGTTGATGTCATACTAGGAATCCAATGGTTACAATCATTAGGAACGATGGATTTTAATTTTCAAGAACTTTTCATGAAATTTGCATTAGAAGGAAAATAAATTGAGTTAAGAGGTATCACAGGGAAACCCAGTAAGGTGATGCAGGAGCATCTACACGTCATCAAGCGAGCCAGCGCGCACAGAGAAAGAACCTACAGCTGGACAGTGCCAGCACACACGTTTTGAAATGCTTTGGAGACTGTTGCGCCGTCGTTTGGAGGAGGCATTCAAAGCAAGCGCAGTTGTATTGTATTAGCAGATAGGAAGGCATTTATTTGAATTAATGCTGTTAGATAGGAATTA
>JASDQU010305421.1:147249-179760 GCA_032191745.1 Picea mariana
TTTACTTGGCAGGTTTAAAACTTACAATGTGTTGAGGGATTTCGAATCTTCTTTTTTTGAGGCTTTATTACTATCATGCTCCCTCCAGTATCCTTGGAGCACTCTGCAACCTTCCTCATATTTGTTGTTGTACTATTTGTAGAGTCCCCTTCGTGCACTACATAAATGATGCTATAACTCTTGTAGGTACTTCTTCCTTGCAACATTTCCTTAACAATTTCCAAGCCATCAACTTAGTTTCCAATCCCATCATAGGTTCACTGATTCTATTAATTATAATTCCATAGGACCCTCTCTCAGTACCATATTTCTTTCTAATATCCTCTGTCAGTGCTTTCTCCTTTGTCTTATCATCTAATTATTGTGTTGGATTTTCTCCACCTATTGGAAGACATGTAATTTCTGCAATTGGATCTACATCTATTGAGACTGACATTTCCATCCATAAAATACCCCCATGCACCAATGCCAATAATTGTTTGATGCAATTGTTTACATATTTACCCCACCCAAAATGACAAATTTATAAAAATTTCATTATCCTTGTGTTATAAAACCCTGTAATCCAATACTTTGGCTCTAATATTGGAACTCTTGACGAACTTGTTCCTTTTCTCTCCATGTAAAATTTGGGCACAAACTTAGGAAACTTGTCCATGTATGTTACATCATGATCAAAACAATTGAGTTTCTCTACACATCATAATATGTTAGGAAGGATCATGACATCTTCGAGTATGCACGATAGTGTCAGTGTAACTTATGTTTGTTTGCACGATTATCTATGTACTAGATTTTTTCCTTTTTTCTTATTTGTTTCTATCAAGGTTATTGCCTCTTGGCACACATCCTATTCATCTTCTGTGTCAAAATTCTATTGACCTATGACATCCTCCACCTATACTCGATCTTCTAATTATTGCACTAACTCTATGATAGGTTTTTTCATTGCTCAGGTTGGTGCCATAGGCTCATCTGATTTTGTATGCTTGTATTATTTCCCATTCAATTGCTTCAGTTCTCCTAAACCAATTTGTTCTATAGGGTTTTGTATGGTAGTAGATTTTTTTTCTTCGATCCTCAGATCAACATCCATTTGCTCAGTCACTGTTTCATGTTCTTCGATGATGATTGGACTAACTAGTTCAATGATGGGTGATGGGATCACATCCACATATACTACTCCCTCCAGCTGGATAGGGTTTTCTACTTCAGGAGTTTCTTGTTCCTGTGGAGATTGTGTGGCACTGTGTGTTTTCCTTGCAGTTATGTTGAGCGCTCTGACCTCTGGTGGTGCCATTCTTCTAAATTTTGCAAAGTTGCTCTGAATTCTCACTGAATACCTTGAAATATCCTCGACAAAATATATTCGCACCAAGTTTTCTCTCCTTAGCTCTCATTTTCTCAATGACACCATGATTCTTCTTGTTCATATTTCCTTCTTTTATAGTTCCTGTCATAAATGCTCTATCGTGTTTGTATTTTTCATCTCATCACATTTTTCCCTTTTCTGGTTGCTCTTTGTTCTATCGCACTGTGTTTTATGCCTAGTTATCCTTCTCTGGCATATAGTGTCATCATGTTCTATCCCATCAATATCATCAAAACTGCATGTATACCACTTATCCTTCTACCTCATCTTTTTTTTTTCTTCTTTTTCCACTTTTTTCTTTCTTTTTCATTTTTTATTATTTTTCTTCCTTTCTATTCTTTTTTCTTTCCTTTTTCTTATTTTAACTCCTACTATATACACTATGTACAAATCTACTTCTTTGCACTATACCTACTAATGGTTACTAGGTCGACTCTCCCTATACAATTTTAGTTGACTTCCTTTCATCAGTCCTTGAATATCCTTTCTTTTTAAATCATGCAGTTGTACAACACCTCCATTTGTGATAGACTTTATCTCATATGTCCCTAGCCAATGCATCCTGAAATTCTCTAGGTGCTACAAGTATTTTTTGTCATAGAGGAGAACAACATCTCCTTCCTTGAATTTGTTATTCTTAATGTGTCTATCATGCCAATATTTATCCTTTTATTTTTGTACTTCCTGATGGAACCCATCCATAATCCTTTCTTCCTCTAATTCCATGAGTTGAGCCAATGTTTCTTGAGTTGTGCCTATTTTGTGCATGTTTGTAATGGTTTCAGTGCACATACTAGGTATCAAATACTCCAAAGGTACTATTGCTTCATGTCCATACACCAATATGAAAGGTGTATGTCATGTAATCTTCTTCCATGTAGTTCTATAAGCCCATAATATTGCTAGTATATTCAAATCCAAATCATGCATGTTTACATTACAAATATTTGTTAGGGCATTCTCCAATATCTTGTTAAATGCTTCCACTATTCCATTATCTTGAGGATGGTATGGAGTGTTCTTCTGATGATGTATCTCAAATTATATAGTCATTGTTTGGATAGTACTACTAATAAAAGGAGTACCCTGATCACTCATCAGAACTCTAGGGAATCCAAACCTTGTAATCACTTGCTCAAACAAGAAGTGTGTTGTAGTTTTTGCATTGCAATATTTTACTATTGTTTCTTCAACCCATCTAGTTAAATATTTTGTCATTGTAATGATATACCTTTCTCTTGATCTCCTAACTGGTGGATTGATTGGTCCTACAAAATATTCTTCCCATTTATCAAACACTTTCAAAGTTACTTGAGGTCTCAATGGAATCTCATCCCTCCTAGATGGCTTTCCTACCCCCTGAAAGACATCACAATTCTGGCAATAATCCTTTTCATCCTTAGAAACGGTTGGCCACCAAATTCCTTCATGCAATATATTTTGGGAAATAGCCTTCCCTGCATAGTGTCCTCCAACTATTCCTTCATGTTATTCTACTAAGATGATAAGTCGTTCTTTCTCCATGACACATCTCCTTAGAATGTTATTTGCTCCTAGTTTATACAAGTGTCCTGCAATAAGTTGGTAGTCTGCAACTCGCACCACCAAATTCTTCTTCTGTGTAGTATTATGTTCCTTTGGGGAAAATCCTATACTCAAAAATTCAATAATGTCAGCAAAATATTCATCAGCAATCTATATTGAAAATAGTTTTGCATACAGGAAATTTTCCTCCAAGTTGCTTGGTTCCTCTCCATTAGTTATTTTGGACATATGATCTAGCCCTACATTTAGTATTCTAGGCTTCACAACTACTTCAAATTCAAACTCCTGAAATAACAAAAACCATCTACATATTCTTCCCCCCAACACTAGCTTGTTGATCAGGTATATAAGAGTAGAGTGATCTGTAAACATCTTAAAATGCTTTCCTAACAAATAATGTCTAAACTTGTGCAATGCATAAACCATATCCAAACCTTCTCTTTCTTTTGTGTTGTAATTTTGTTATGAATCTTATAGTTTCCTTCTTGCAAATGCTACTGGGTGATCTATATCACCTTTTCTAGGTTGTGTGAGTACTACTCCAAGTTCTATTGAAGATGCATCCACATGAACATGGAAATCCTTTGACCAATTTGGAAACACCAAAATGGTGTTGTCACCATTTTCTCCTTCAATATGTCCAAACTCTGTTGGCACTCATCACTCCATTGATACTTGATATCCTTCCTTAATAATTTCTCCATGGGAATATTAATCTGTGCATATTCCCTTCTGAAATTCTTATAGTAGCTTGTATGGCCAAGTTTATATTTTAACTGGTGCACTAACTTAGGTGGTGGTAAATTAACAATTACAACAATCTTCTTAGGATCAACCAATAGACCTTGTTTACACACCACATGCCCTAGAAAAATTCCAAATGGTGTGTTAAATATACATTTCTTAATGTTCAAGAAAATTTGACAGTGTCTACACCTGTCTAACATCAACCTGAGAACTTCAACATGATCCTTCAATAAGCTAAATATTGTCCAATCATCCAAATAAAATTCCAAAAACTTATCAAAAAACTATTTAAATTAAGCTACCACTACCCTTGAAAAAATAGCATGGGAGTTATTCAACCCAAAAGGCATCACTGTGTACTTATATGACCCCAATTCTATGGAAACTGTAGTCTTATATCGATCCTCTAGTGCTATTTTGATCTGGTGATACTCTGAAAATCCATCAATAAATGAATATGCTTCTTGACCTCCTACATTCTCCAATACTTCATATATAAATGGAGTACAGAAGGGATCATGCAGAAATGCATAATTTAACTTCCTCAAGTATACACAGATCCTCATTCCCCCTTTCTTATTTTCCTACACTACCATAGGGATAATCCACTCAGATTATTCCACATGTTTTATAACACCAACTTCTTTGCCTTCACTTTATGATTATGTAATGGATTCAACTTGTAGGGTCTCTATCTTATTAGTCTAACATCTGGCTTCAAAGGGATCTTAATTTCTCCAAGTTATCTTGCTACCTCTTTCATATCTGAAAATGTTGTTGGAAATAGGTCACTATAATTGCACAGTAATTATGTTATTCCTTCCAGTATCTAGTTATCCCAATATTTCCCAATACTTGCAATCTTTCGATTCTCTTATGTTCCAATGTTTACCTTCTTTATCTCTAGTAGTGTAGTAAAATATTTTGACTGTAATTGTGGAGCTTCTACTTATCTTTCCCATTCAACTTTTGTGATCTGAATATTGTAGGGTTTTTCCTCTATTGCGTCATATTCTGGGACGTGATAACAATGTAGCAACAGTATGACTATATGTCTCTTCAGGTTATGATAAGTTGTTATAATTTTAACTTATGGTTCTTCAAATATTCTATCTTTTACCAACTTCAGTGTTGTATCTATCTCTGGATTCCCATGTTCAAATGCAAAGGTGATCGCAAAATTTTGTTGCAACTCTTCCCGGTTTACAGTTTCTCTATGCAGTTCCAATTATGTATACCAATTCCTTCGGATTCCTTCCAATGTATGAATACAGTGATGTGGCCACTCCTCTGGTGGTACCAATATCCATTAGGTTATGCATCTTCCTACAGGTTCTCTGGGCTTTCCTAATCCATCATACTTCTGCATATATTTCTTCTCTTGTTCTATGCCAAATCTGATGCGCAGTAATATTTTGCATTGATACCAATTTTGAATATTCTCCTTATGATTACCCCACCAACATGTAGGTGTAGGTTTGAAACCAATATACAAAACTAGTAATCTCTGAATTTATAAAACTTCTAACTCAAACTTTGTTAAAAAATATTCTAAATCATTCTAACCATAAAAATTAGGAGGTTCTCTTACCTCTGTAGCGCAACACACCCACCCCCTTCTCTTCTCCTTCGGGGCTGCAGCGACCTCCCAGTCTAGGATCATTCTCAAAACACTTGAGTCAGATTGAATCTTAGGCTCACTACTGGAACTCAACAAATTCTTCCACAGGTCCTTCTTTCTCTGAAGTGTGGGTCCTCCTAACCCTTCGAAGAAAGTTGGCAGTGACACTTAGATCTCCATGCTAGGACCCTTCTATCATGTTTCCTCAGGTTGTGTCTCAGGGCTCGAACAAATGAAGCGCTCTGGGCTTCGACTCTTTCCACGACAACCAATTCTTGCATTCCCAAACTCTGAATCGACAAACTCAAATGTACGAGGATAAACGGTCCTCATTCCCCCTTCCGATCGATGATTGTGATCTCTTTGGATTGTGGCCTTCGGGAGTCTCTCGATATCCTCCTTAGATATCTCTTGGAGTACTTATTTCTTTAGATCAACAGACTGCTTCCACGTGTCCCCTCCATATGCAATGGTCTGGATTCAAACCACTCTTCGCGACTTCGCAAAGATATTTTGTTTCTCTTAGCAAACTTCCCAAAGCTCCAAATCCTAGATCTCTCGATCTTTTTCCACCTATATCCGCCCAAAGATGAAATATTTCACTATCTTCGAGACTTTGGCAAGTCCTAGACCTCCTTGCACACTTAGCACAATTTTCTTCTCAAGACTTAGACTATTCTCAAACTTCTTCTGCACTCCTTGCAAAATCCTGCGCAACTCTTCTACAACTTTTTTCAACTTGAAAACCTCCAAGGTTCCCAATTCCTCTGTGGTCCTTCAATGGACTTTCTAGTTCCCTCCTGACAACTTGAGGCCCTTCCTCCTGAGCTTTTAAGGTGAAATTATAGTCTCCTTAGCGCACTCCTTGCACTCGGCTAAGCCTTTCGATGGCTTCTCTCTTAGACTTCCTAGAAGTCTTCCGACTCTTAAGGCATATCCTTTCCCTTGTCGATGCAGTATTGCAAATCCTTCCTTCCTTAGACTGTTCAACAACCCTGGTACTCTCTTAAGGATTCCAACACCTCATAATGTGTTTCTCTATTACACTCTTGTACTTTCTCTATGCCCTCCCAATAGAGTGTTACAGAGTGATCAGTAATTTTGCGTTGTATTTCCTCCTACACAGTATTTATTTCCAAGGTACCCAACCACCTTGAAATTTCCTCCCGATCCTGTGAATTATCCTGGTGTGCCCTCCTAGCAGCTTCTCTTCTGACTCCACTGGGTTCAGATACACACTCCTTGTGTCGGTTCACAAAGTCTCAACTCTTTGTCGTGCATTCCTTGCACTTAGCCTTGAGAACCAGACTTAATCCAACACACTCACAGATAGAATATTATATCTCTATCCCTACATATGATTTCTAACATACATCTACATCTCAAATTCATACGAATGACATTCATAAAAAAACATCCATTACACAGAAATTGATAAACATGAAAGACTGTTATTTTCTATTAATGGTGGAATTTCCATTACAACATATGAGTTCAGACTACAACTAAGTCTAGGCTCTCCCACAACTATCTATCTCCTACACCCGGTGCCCACTCTATTGGGAACAATACAAGAGTTTATGCAAGAGGGGCTCGACGAGATTCCCTCCAAGCTAAGCTAGAGGTGTCTAATCACATTTCAAACGCATGTTTAATGGGCAGATTACAATGATGGAAATCTATTCTGAATCGAATATAGATCCCTTCTATTGTCAACCACTTAATGGTGACCTTATCTCCAGCTTATGCGAAGGAACAATTTGTCTCTTCCAACGTGTCAGCATTAATTTCCTTGATCACGCTTTATATTTTCAAAGGAAAAATAAGAGGGATATGCCTCTCCCTTCCTTGAATGTGCACCACTTGTGCTAATCAGCTCGCACGTGCTGAGGTAGAGCGATGCTCATGCATCATACTCCATGGCTACAAAAATTCATGAGCTCATGCTCATGAGCTTCCCAACTGTGTTGAAATCCTCATGGATCCAAAACTTTCTCCTGGAGTTTTCCTCCTACTCCTTTCTGATTATGTTGTTGTTGCATCTTCCATGTTGCTCATCCAAGTTCCTTTCTCTCCATATTCTCCTTGTTTACCGCTTCTTCTGCTGACCTCAACATCATCCTCCATATCTCCTCTAAGACTTCTTCCAACTGCTTCATCAACTGGTTTGGTTTGTGCAGACTGCTAGACTGCAAATACCTATGTCTCTCCATGGGTCGGTTATCCTGATCTCCCATGCTACTTTCATCCCTTGTGATGCTAACTAGCCACTCTGTTGTAGACTCTAATTCCACAGTCTTTCCACTGAACTGCTATTTAACTACTTCTTATGACAGACTAACTCTTGTCAGTTCTTCAATTGGTTCTGTTCCATCTCTCTCCAGCTGCAACTCATGTTGGTATATATCCTCTGGCATGGATATGTCATGGAAACCACCTTCTTGTTCTGGACTGTCCAACCAATCCTCCAGTGATTTTAACTCCATCTCCCACTAAGTGAGTAACTCAACTGGGTGCTCCTCTTCTGTTGGGATAGAGTTCAGTATCTATTCCTCCTCCTTCATGACATTCTCAACCTGTTGTCCTTCTGTTGCATCTACAACATCAGTGCTAGCATCTCCTCAGCAGTTTGGTAGGAATATATCAACTCCTCAAATGACCAAAACGCACCTTTGATCCTTCTCCTCTGTGATGAAAGTTTCCAACTTATCATCATCTTTATTCATGCATCTTGCAACTCCACATGAATCTTTATATGGATGAGACCTTTCCTCCTCCTCTCCATCTGTCAACACCCCCTGCTAACGTGAACTCTCATCTGAGATCATCACTTCTCCCTTGCCCACCTAGAAATTTGGGATGTCTCCTCTGCCCTCCTGGTAGTTTACGAGATCAACTGGTCTCTTAGCATTGCCCACCTAGCAACCTATGAGACCTATATTGGATCTGTTTCTCTCATCATTGAGGTTTTCAACATATCTCAACCACCTCTTCAACATCTATCGTTTCCTTTGGGCCAAAAATAATTGAACATGCCACTTAGCTGTCCTTTTCAAAGGCCACTCGTACCTCCAATGTACCATTTCTTCCTGTTCCATCTTGAATGCTAACGTATCCATCTTGCTTGGATTTCAATGAGCTCCTTATCCATCTCTGCTTTGATTTTTTGAGGGAATACTTCTCCTCGAACATGCTCCTAAATTCCAATGGCCATATTGCTTCACCTTCATCCCTCCTGGTTGCTTATCATATGTTGAACACCTTGCAACAGTCTTCATAGAGTATCGCACTTTGTCTCCTTCCTCTTGCCTGAGATAAAAAATCTTCTCTGATACCACTCCTAGTATCAGAGTATCTCCTCTATCTCTTTTACTCCACCTAAGAATAAAATTAGGCTCTAATACCACTCCTAGCATAACACCCCCACCCCCTTCTCTTCTCCTTCGAGGTTGTGGCAACCTCCCGGTCTAGGATCGTTCTCAAAACACCTGAGTTGGATTGACTCTTCAGCTCACTGTCGGAACCCGAAAAATTCTTCCACATGTACTTCTTTCTTTGAAGTGCAGGTCCTCCTAACACTTCGAAGAAAGCTGACAGAGACACTTAGCTCTCTATTCCAAGCCCTTTCTATCACGTTTCCTCGGGTTGTGTCCTGGGGCTCGACCACATGAAGCGCTTTGAGCTTCGACTCTTTACACAACAACCAATTCTTGTGTTCTCGAACTTCGAATTGGTAAACTCAAACGCATGAGGATCAACAATCCTCATTCCCCATTATGATCTACAACTGCGATCTCTTCAAACTCCAGCCTTCAGGAGACTCTTGATATCCTCCTTTGATATCTCCCCAAGAAATTATTTTTCTGCATCAACAGACTGCTTCCACGTGTCCCCTCCAGATCCAACGGTCGACATTCAAACCTCTCTTCACAAATCCACGAATATCTTTGGTTTCTCTTGGAAAACCTCCCAAAGCTCCAAATCCTGGATCTCTCAATATTCTGCCACCTATCTCCTCCCAACAATGGATTGTTTTAATGTCTTCAGGACTTCAGCATGTCAGTGACCCCCTTGCACACTTAGCTCAATTTTTGTCTCGAGACTCAGACTATTCTCGAACTTCTTCTGCACTCCTTGCAAAATCTTGCACAGCTCTTCTGCGACTTTGCTCAGCTTGAAAAATTCCAAGGTTCCCAGTTTCTCTGCGTCCTTCAATGGACTTTCTCGGGCCCTCCTAGAAACTTAGCGTTCTTCCTCCTGATCTTGTAAGGTGAACTTATATTCTCCTTGGCGCACTCCTTGCGCTCTGCTAAGCCTTTCGATAGCTTCTCCCTTAGCCTTTATGTAAGTCTTAAGGTATCTCCTTTCCTTTGTCGATGCACTTTTGCAAAGCCTTCCTTCCTGAGAGTGTTCAACAACCCTAGGATTCTCTTAAGGATTCCAACACCTCAAAATGTGTTGCTCGAGTATGCCCTCGTACTTTCTCTATGCCCTCCTGGCAAAGTGTTACAGAGTGTTCAATAAATCTGAACTATGTTTCCTCCTACACAGTCTTTCTTTCCAATATTGTTGAAGAAAAATCTCCCTGTAGATAGGTAGCTCTCCTCTTGAGAGATAGACTCTTAACTCTTAAGACATAATATGCTTATCATGGACACTGACTTCCTTTTAGATCTAGATAAACTAATGTGTGAGGAGGAAGGAGAAAAGAAGTACCTTTTACCGATGTTTGTCCCTGCACGGTCTGAATTGAGCTCCGATCTTGAACTCCTCGATAAACCCTGCAGACAAACAAAAGTACAAACAACTTCCTACTCTACTGAGATTAGTTTGAAATAGATCTATCTATTTATAGAGACAAATTCATGTGAGATCTCAAACACAGAATTGAAAGAAATAGGCCAAGCATATTATATTAATGAGAACAACAACGAAGATTACTTACAGCCATAGATGTGAGTGTAGCAACTTTGTCAAGCCCTCCTCATCTGAACCCTTGCTCAAATAGTCCACACACAAAATGTTGATGCTCCAAATGACAACTTCTTCATGAGATCATAAGTTGGATGCTTCACGATACTTTCCCCCCCCCTTTCACCATGAGAGGGCCTGTTTAAATAGGCTTGGAGAGGCCCAGCCACTTGAGATATCTTTGGGGTAAGTTGAGGATTTTCCTCCTTTAGATATGGATATGCCCTAAGATCATGTCTTGACCAAGGAATTGAATCCAATTGCCTTCAGATATTGTGAGGATCTTTCCCTTATTCTTCTCAACAAACCAATTTTCACCTAGAATAGGTAGCGCTCCTCCAAAAGGGGCATCGGAGCATTATAACGCTCCCCAAGAGAAGGAAAGAAAGCACTGGTGTTATAATTCCCTCCCAAAAGGGTGGATAGAGTGTTATAGCGCCCCCTGACAGTGTATAGGGGAGCGCTCCTCTCTGAAACTCAATTTTTAGTGGTTCTTCCAATAGCAAGAGACTTGTATTTCTAGTAGACTGATTCCTCCTCTTCACAACTAATCTTTGAGGTGTCCTAAGTGTGCCTGTCATGTTTTTGGAGGCATGACATAGGAAAGAAGGAAATATGATGTCAGCAACACTTATACACTTGCAGTCAAGATGCGACACGTGTGACACCAATGACGACACTTGCGACACTTGCGAAGTGAGTAATTTTGAGGTGTAACAAGAATACCCAACCACCTTGAAATTTCCTCCCGAGCATGTGAATTATCCTGGTGTTGCCTCCTAGAAGCTTCTCTTCTAACTCCACTAAGTTCATATATGCATTCCTTGGGTCGGATCACAGAGTCTCAACTCTCTATCACACACTCCTTTCACTTAGCCTTGAGAACCAGAATTAATCCAACACACTCACAGATAGAAGATTATATCTCTAAACCTGCAAACAATTTCTAACATACATATACAACTCAAAAGAATACGGATGACATTCATAACAAAACATCCATTATACAGAAATTGATAAACAGGAAAGAATTTTATTTTCTATTAATGGTGGAATTTCCATTACAACATATGAGTCTGGAGTACAATTGAGTCTCAGCTTTCCCTCAACTATCTATCTCCTACACTCGGTGCCTACTCTACTGGAAACAATACAAGAGTTTATACAATAGGGGCTCGAAGCACATCCCTCCAATCTAATATATAGGTGTCGAATCACCTTTCAAATGCATGTATGATGGGCATATTACAATGATGGAAATCTGATCCGAATCAGATACAGATCCCTCGTATTGTCAACCACTTAATGGAAACCTTATCTCCATCTTGTGCGAAAGCACAATTTCTCTCTTCCAACCTGTCATCATTAATTTCCTTGATCACACTTTATATTTTGGAAGGAAAAATGAGAGGGTGGCACCTATCCCTTCCTTCAAAGTGCACCACTCATGCTAATCAGTTGGCACATGTTGAGGTAGAGTGATGCTCCCACATCATTTTGTATTAACTCATCTTAGTGTGCGCGTCATTCTTGCACATATTCTGGTGGATAAATCATGTAATAATTTCTTCCAATTTTCCAGTCCTATGTTAGAGTCTTAAGCACATGAACTAATTATTCTTCAGCTAAGCATTCCATCTTCCATTGGGTTAACATAATCTTCCTCCCACGTGGTAGTTCTATACAATGGTCTTATGTCTTCTGTAATAAAATTCAATGTTGTAGGTTCAACATATCTTCCTCCATATAAAGGATCTAATGGTGCAATGACTTTGTATTCTCCTGATTCAAAAATCATTTTCCTGGTCTTCAAGTTGATGAGATCATGATTTTCAAATTCCCAATCAAGTCCCGACAATGATGGATATGGTGTAGTGTTATCTACTATATCAATCACCTCAAAGTCTACCATAATGCACACACCGTCTAAATCCACTCGTATGCATTTCAATCTACCAATTGGTACCACTCTATTTTGATTTTCTAGCTTCAATTGAATAGGTGAATATCCCAATGTGGGTTTCATGGATTCCCGTATTTTCTTAGGCAGATCATTTACTTGAGACCCCAGATCTAATATGATGTCCCACATGTTAAAGTGTCCAATATTTGTGTTTAATCTGAACTCCCTACTTGCTATTCTCTTCTTACGTACTTGATCGACTGTCTTTTTTTCTAATTTGATCTCTTCTCTAGAATTTCACTTTTCTAATAGACTTTGTAATACTTGTAGAGAGGTTTTATCATTTGATGCAGGAGTATAAGCTCTCAAAATCAATTGTTGATTTAGACCTTAGGGTTTGATATCTACCCTAGAGGTTTCAAGGTTTTCAATGTTTAGAAGTTGCAAAGTTAGAAGGTTCCAATTTGTAATGTGTTAGTCAAAGACACTTGTTATATTATTCATTAATGAAATCAAATCTCCATGTCAAGGAAGAATTGGAAATAAGAATTGACTGAGTTATTTTAGGATCTAGGAGTTTGATTAGGCATTAGATTAGGATCTTAAACAAGTTCAATTTCATCAATTATTGTTATGTATATAGGCCTATGGTCATTTGTAAAGAGGAGAATCAGTAGAGGGAGTGAGTCCATATTGGTCCAATTATTCATAGGCGGAAGAGAGATGGCCAAAAAGAGAATATGAGGCCATAGGTGGCTAAGTTACGATCTTAGGAAAAATAAATTGTGTTTTGTTTATGCATGTATAGTTCATTATATTAATGAAAAGCAGATTTTACATTTCTGTGTATGGATTTATGCATCTTGACGAATGTTAAAACTCTGATGAATATGGTTTGAATTTAGAAGTCTAGATTTGAATGTGTATGACTTGGTGGCAGAGAAATCTATACCTGGTTGAATTGTTAATGAGGAATTGAGTATTCTAGGAATAGGTTTTAAAGACATTGATGACATCTGTGTATATATATTAAGTTTACAAGTGATCATAAGGGAGGTCGATCATAGGTTTTATCCATAAAGAGAACCATTGACATCTAAATGAAAAATCGTGGAAGTTTTTCCAAACAATGAATGCATAAAATAAACCTATAGGTGTCATCGGATCTAGTTTTAAGTTGATACAAGTTGTCGATTGGGGGAAGTCAAACCCCGTAGAAGTCAAAGGAGGAAGGTTTGAAATAGAATCGTCGGATCTAGATAAGAGTGAATAAGATTCATCGATGAATATTTTGAAACCCCAATCCTATAGGGGTCATAGGATTAAGTTCCAAAAGGAAGGGAAGACTGGTATAATTGCATATAATTAACTAGTTATAAATTATGAAGGAAAAATCTGACAATAATAATCTTTCAAGTAGTAAAATCTTTGTATGTGTGAGATATATAGAATATTGGAGGATTTGAAGTCTCAACTTTAGGAGGAATAGAGTAGTCATTTGATTTAAGGATACCTATTTTGGGGATTTGTATCTTGTGGGTACATCATCATTCAACAACTTCACACAAGACCCTAAAATGTTTCTCATATTACTTACTTGTTCTGAAGTCTGATCGTTGTTGGTTTGATCAAACAGAGGAGGAATGTCATATATTGGTACATCATATCCTTGCTCCGTGCCTTTAATAGAAGTACTATTCTCCTTCAAAATATCTTTTCTAGCATCTTTAAATGTCTCCTTTACTTTGTGCACATCAAACTGTTGTTGAGTTGTTGTATTCTTTATGACCCAGTGGTGTTGGTCCTAATTCCTCTTTGTTGCATTTGCTCCTTTCTTCGTTCTACCTATAGTAACTATATTGATCTTATTCCCATCCTCTTCTCTAGTTTCCATCGAAATCCATTAAACATTCTGATTGTTTTGGTTCCTCTTTTCCTATATCTTTGTCAATAGTGTCATACATTATTCTATGTCATGATTTGTTCCGTGACAAGACATGCATATTGCTTTTGGATAGGGACAATCCCTTGCACAATGTCCAGGTTTCTAACAATTATGACATGTTACTAGTCCTATACCTCCTCCAAATCCTCTTCATCCACAACCTCCTCTGAATCCGCCTCTGTTTCCTTGATTGTTTCCATGTGGTGTATTGTATTGTGGTTCCTGATTATATCGTAGTTGTGCATTATTATACTGTGGCGGTGCTGCAAACTATTGTCTGTTATTACTACGTTTGTGCTGCAATTTTTTGTGCATTATTATATTGTGGTTGCACTGTAAATTGTTCTGCAAGTTGTCTTGTCATTATTTTAGCATGCACCCTATAAGTATCTGAAGTCATTTCCTTCATTATTTCCAAGGTTCTACAATCCTTTTATTCATGTCCTACATACTTGCAGAAATTATAGAATGTGCTCTTTGGAACTATTTGATACTTTTACAACATGGGACAATGATAACGATAACGTCCATGAGTTCTACATATTTCACACCATGTCCCTCCTATGGGTAAATTATTTGTCATTCCTTCTCCCAAGTACTGTGCAAATGTGGGGAATTTATTCTTATGCTTTCCTTTTGTTCTGCACAAGGTACACCATACAACTTCCCTCTTCTCCTTACCTTTGTTCTTATTCAACTGAAATTTCATATTCTTTAGATATTCTCTCATCTCTTCTACAGTTGGATATGTATGTTTATACTAGTTTTCCTCCAATTATAATGTTGCTTGCAAAGCCTTAGCCTGAGTCTGGAACTTTTGTTTCCTCAATGTATGTTTTAGATGTGCCAATAATGAATTAACAAATAAGTTTCTATAATGCATATTTATTATAGGATACTTTAACTTACCTTTCAGACTCTTCAACTTATGATAAACTTACCAAAATGACTCCCCTAGATTCTGTTTGACTTCTATCATCTCCTTCATAAATCAATCCTATGAACTTGGTTGTTGAAATCCATTGATTAATGTCATCTTCACATCTGTGATGGTTGTAGGTGCTCCTTGTGGACTATTTATTGTGAGGCCCATATACTAGTCCAATGTGTGGTATCTGAATGTGATTACAAGATATGCCACTTTTGTATCTTCATATGTGATCTGCTTAGCTGCCAAAATCTTCTTACAAATAAAAATATGCTTATATGGGTCCTTCAACCCTTCTTCAGGATTTTCTCCTGCCATTGTGAAGTTTGTTGTACTACCACATCTGTGTGGTGTAGATAATTGAATACTTCTAGATGAATAAGTACCTACACTTGAACTTCCATTGGATCATCATCCTACTAAAATCCTTCCATTGCTAATTTTTGGTTGTATAAATGATTCTTCTTCTTCATATTTATTAGTCGCACATGGGGTTGTGGGTTCCACACTAATTCATATCTAGAATGGAGAGCCTTCTTTTATGTCAGACCCTTGACCTCTTGTTTTTATCTCATATGTGGCATGCAATATTTCCTCACTATGCCACGTAACACAGAGATCCTGTACCTCTTCCTCATTCCTGTCCAAGCCCTCTTACTTGGCTACTTCCCTCTTTTTACTATTGATCTTATATTGGTAGGTTCTTCCACTACTCGTCACTCTCGCTCTATCAATTATTTCAGTGTTATGTTGCTCATCCATCATAATCGGATTCATTTTTTTCTTCTTCTTGGCTCTCTCCAAAGCCCTCTCCATGTCTCATATATTCCTTATCTCTTCCTCTAGTTCCCCCATGTGTGCAGATTGATTCAGTTGTTTTACTCCATTGTCATCATTCCTTTATATTGAAATAAAATACTGATCGATGTGTAAATTTATAGAATATACCTTCATCTCATTCCCTTCAAAAACTCCTACTCTGCAGTAGTGCATGACTTTGCAGTAGTGCATGAATTTGTAGTATTGACTTCAAACTCAGTAATAAATCCTACAACAATGTTGTTTATCTAGAAATCCACCACACACATGAATATATTATCAACTCTTTGTATCCACACAATATTATTGGTATTCCACTCTACTTTTATTATCCAATTAGTTGGATGATTGTCCTTCAACCTCAATATCCACTCTTGTAGAAACTATCGAAAATAACAGAAAAATGACTGATGAATATAAGTAAACATATACCTCTGCAAATACTAGCATGGAGTATACTTAAGGTTTCTATTGTCCTTCTGTGTGAACTCAATCTCTTTTGTTTCCAACTATATTTCAATCTCCTTCTTAGTTGGATTCCATGGCCTGAACATCCCCTTCTACCACTACATTCTCTTCACTGTCCTTCTCATCAAATCCCCTCCAATCCTATCTTTTGAGTTCGAACCAAGAACGAAACCATTTTATGGATGTATGGGATGACACAGGTTCTACCTTTAGGCTTCCAACAAAACCCCGCAAGCCATAAAACCTTTTGGAGACTAGAAGGCAACACCACGCACAAAGTGCACAATGAAGTCTCACCTGAGATGGCTTTATGGAGGGCTACAGGACTTAGATGTTTGAAACCTTAGAATGGATGTTTCTCATGGGGATGTCAGACATAGTTTCTCTACTTCAACATTCATCATATCTACCATTATTTAACCATATTTATTCATATACATTCTACAGGAACCATCTGACTAATCTAGTGCACATTTCATTTTACTACTACTAGTTATATTCATTCATTTGAATCATAAACCATTGCAACACATAAAAGAGACATTCCACATAAAGACATAGGTTTTTACCGTGGTTCACCCCCAAGGCTATGTCCAAAAATATATGACATTATTTTCTTCTTTATTCATCTTCATCAAGTCATTGCACTACACGCATTACATCAGAGGTGCATATGAAATGCAGAAGTATAGGTGGGTTTGACCAGTGTCGCACTAAGTTCCATAGATTGCGACCTGGCCCTCAGTTACAATCCATAAATTTTTCTTCAAAAATTACTCAATAATAGCTCCACAACTCTCATCCAAAAACTCTTTATCTAAATACTTGATACCAAAAATATCTCCCTCATGATTATCTCCTAAGATCTTACAACACATATTTATACTACAAAAACGATTAAAACCCAACATCAATGACCAAAATACTAACCCTAAGTGGATTAGTTTTGTCCACATTCCAACTTCATGTGCACGGTTGATCTGCATCCTTCTTCTTTTTCTTTGACATTCTGCTTCCTCACACTGCTTTTCCACATTATCTAGCACACACTCCTTTTCTGGTCCCTTTTCTACTTTCTTTCTAGATTCTTGTGTTGTTCCCCAAAATGGCCTGTGCAAACCCTGTGTTGGGAGGAAGTTTTTATTTTTATAAATAAAAATATTGTAGTGTTATTTTATTTATTATATAATGTTACACGCCCTGGTTGTCACCTGCAAGGTTTCGAAAAGAACCCTAACATCTTCTCGAATTGAAAAAAATGATATGAATGCCTGTATATATTCATAACCCTTGGTTTTTTATTGATATCTATTTACTTTCTATATTATTTACAATACTTGTTTGTAAAGTTTGCATAATATTCATGGCCATAATTTTGTTTTGTTTATGTTGACACCATACTTTGGTAGTCACTGTGCATTTCTAGTTTCTAGTTTCATATATCTTATATCTACGACAAATAATGAATTTTTATTTTTATTTGAGATATACACATTATGTTCTTTGTTAAATTTGTTTCTATGAAATATAGCCATGCATAGAAGACTATATTGAGTGCATGTAGTATACTATTACTTTTGTACTATCCAATAAATTTCTACACATCATTTTTGACATTTTCCATAAAGAAATAATCTTTTGTATGGCAAGAATGTATATACTGCAACTACTTCATCTTTATTAATCACTTTTTATGAATAAAAGTTCCTTTAAATTTAGATATCATACTTCTGGTAATTAAATATTTCTAGTTGCAAATAAACCAACAATAACCATAATACAAAAATATCCCTATTGTTTAAGACAATTCATACCACAACTATTTCTTACTGTAATAAAAACTCTTAATAACAACAATAATACAAGGTATCTTCCTCTACACTTAACCATACTTACTATAAATATTTTCTTACCATATCCAACTCTAGTAAACTTAGATATATATGAATACTTCTCTTTCCTTACTGCAACAAATTTTAGTAACTCGTAAATAGATAAATACTTCTTTTTATTTACTGCAACAAATTCTAGTAACTCAGAATTAGATAAATACTTCTACATTTAACTCCTTACTGTAAATATTTATCATGTTGTAATTTCACAGATGAAAATAAAAGGAAGGAACACATATCCTACTTCAAAATCTGAGGAACAAATTGAGTAGAAAATCTAGTTTCTCACAACTATAGACTAGAACAACCAGAATTACTTGTTGCTATCACACTCGATCCTAAACCATTATTCCATAGGGGATGAAAATTTGCATAACCTTCTCTAGGTAATTTAGAGTTTTATTCTTTCTCAGAACCATAAATCCTCAAAATCAAATATTTATAAATGGAGGGACATTACATATAAATATATATTACCACTACATTACATTAGAGTGGATAGGTATATGCTGGCTGAGCACCATCATCGACTCAAAATATAAGCACTTTGTTCAAGTAAAATCGACTCATAAGGGCATAAACATTGCATAGATTTTCATGAAGGAATTTTTTAGAATGCAAGTTTTACCCAAAGCTATCATTTTAGACAGGGATATGAGTTCACTTCAAAATTCTGGAAGACTTTGTTCAACTGTTTGGAAACTCAATGAAATTGTAGTACTGTATATCATCCTCAAACTAATGGTCCGAGTGAAAGGACTAACTGAATTATAGAGGATATGTTGCAGATGTATGTAATGGAATGCCCGACAAAGTGGGAAGATTACCTTTATCTAGTTTTAATTGCATATAAGAATGGTTATTAGTCTTCCTTAAAGATGATTCCCTTTAAGGGAGATGATGTAAGGGAGGAATTGTCGAACCGCAGTTAGTTGGGACATCCCAGTTGATAGAACTATTCTAGGACCAGATATGCTAAAAGAAATGGAAACAATTGTTCATAAAGCAAAATAAAACTTAAAAATTGCACAGGACAGACAAAAGAGTTTTCCATACTTGAAAATGACACATACAAAATTCAATGTATGAGATAATGTCTATCTAAAAGTCAAACCTATAATTACTTCATTCAATTTGGGAAAGAGTTCCAAGCCATCACCACAGTATTGTGGGCCATTTGAAGTGCTTTCTAGAGTAGGCCCAGTGGCCTATCAACTTGCATTATTGGCCAATTTAAAAGTACACAATGTATTTCATTATTCATTGTTAAATAAGTATGTATATAATGTAACTCATATTGTAAATTGGAATGTGATTCAGGTGGAACCAGAGGGTGAGTTCTAGGTGGAACCTCTACACATTATCAATAAGGACACTATGTTGCAGAACCAATCCATGACTTAGATTTAAGTGCAGTGAACGCACTTTAATATTGAGGAGGCCACTTTGGAATTGGAAGAATTCATGAGGAAGGATTATACATTCCCATTCCAGATTTGAGATGATCAAATTGGAACACCCAGTAAAATGTTCAACTCAAGAGGGGAAGGATTAAATGTCCCTCAATTTATAAACATTTGAATATTTTAATTTTAAGGATTTATGTGTGTAAACATATTATAACTGTGAGGATTTATGTGTTCAGACCTATGTGTAAACTCAGGTTTTTCCATGACTGATGGCCTTGATTATCTATGTTGGCAATGTTGGAATGAGCTAAATCTTAGTATGCATAATGGGACTAACAATCTAGTTTACTCTTGTACTCTCGTACCTTAATGGGCGTGTTTTCCAAGCTTGGTTACAGGTTCATTGTTTTTCAAATGTTGCTTTGTGAAGCTGAGTGTTTTCACACTCTGCTATTTTGGAGCGAGGATTTCATTATATTTGATATGGGAAAATGTAGATGATGTTAACATCGCTAACTCCATGTAACTATTCAAGTGTTCAATAGGTAAACATTTACTTCAGTCAGCATACAATTTGTTTCATTTCTTTCCTAAAACTTAGTTATATGATTTATGTTCAGGCATGTTAAAATTTGGAGTGTCGGTTAGTAGATCAATCATGATTTCCCTTAGAGGTAACGGTAATACCTATGTTCACACTTTTATAGTTGATACCTTGACTTCTTTGCTTATGATTTTTCTCTACTCTAATAAAATTGTTTATAAGTATTGTTTCATACCGTCTTTCCTTTAATACACCTTCTATTTTACAGGTCATCTTTATGATTAATAAACAATGGTGAAATTCATTGACTTTCTTGCTGGAGGTTCAATATTCGAGGTAAGAGATAGTTTGGTTATATTCTAACATTAACCATTTGTCTGTACATGGTTCTTTTATATCCCTTGGGTGAACTTGGATTCGTGAATCCATATATCATAGGTACACATTTTATTCTAGCAATCCGCTAAGTATGCTCTTTGGAACATAGATTCAGTTTATTGTTCTTCGGGTTTAGGATAATGATGACATATTCATAATACAAACTCTATGCACCTATTTAAATAATGTAATAAACTCCTCAATTTTCTTTTTTTGACTCCATTAATATATATTTATAGTTTGATACTCGACTTACCCATCTTACATTTGCGTTCATGGGTTTTGTGTATAACCTTATCATTGTCAAATATCATGCTCTTTGAATCTTGTGTTAGGAAGAAGGTTTTATTTTTATAAATAAAAATATTGTGGTGTTATTTTCTTTATTATCTATTGCTATATGACATGGTCATTGCTCCAGGGTTTTGAAAGGAACCCTAGAATCTTTTCAAATTAAATTTTTTGATATGAATACTTGTATATATTCATCTTCCTTGGGTTTTTATTGATATTTATTTACTCTGTATATTATGTACAATACATGTTTGTAAAGTTTTCATAATATTCACGTACATAATTTTGGTTTGGTTTATCTTGACACCATACTTTGGTAGTAACTATGCATTTCTCATTTATAAATTCATATATCTTGTATCTACTACAAATAAGAAATATTTATTTTTATTTGAGATACATTGTAATATTCCTAGATATTCTCAAGGGCCATGTCACCTCGAAAATTTGAACTCTAATACCACATTCTAACGTATCCATCCTCCTATCTTAGTTATGTTACCATATTGTAAAGTATCTACTACCATGACTCGCTAAATAAAGCTCTTATATAAATTATTTTTTATGAGGAAGTAACTCATTGAAACTAGTAGCCCGCACAACTGGCCTTGTGATACACATAGCTATGTTTTCCTAGTGCGCGCAAAACAATCTCATACCGTGCACAAAAACTATGTATTAGTAATTTTGCGTGCTCAACTTTCATTGTGTCGGCTACGTCCATTTTCCCTCAACATGCATGACATTTCTAGCTTCACACTAGAACCCATACTATTACTATTGAAGATACTTAATAGATAATGACTATAAGAGTCAAATGAGCTCATGAAACAACTATGCACACAACCATTCCTATGTTGTGTGCAGGGTTTGTCCTAATTTGCATGCGCATACTAATTTCCTTGTGCACATGATGATTCAAGATTTGCCTCAGAATCCCATTATCGTTACCATGGAATTATCTAATAGGAAACAATTAATAACTTCTAAGATCTACATCCATAATAGTTATGCAGAACTAACAATACATGCACAACCCAACATTATTATGTATCAATTCCATAAAATAAAAATAATAAACATTTGCATGTTAAGAAATATATAAACCCATATAAACTATCATGGCTCATTCCCTGCATATGAAGAAAACATGCAGTTCTACTACATATATAATCCATGCACAAATATATATACAATTGTAACACATAATATATTTAACATGTATATGCACATTACTCAAAGATTAATACAGATAATAAGTCTCTTATCTTTTGTTGCAATCCAGCAACTACGTGTTGACCTCAGACATTTCTCCCATCCAAAGACTATGCCGCTTAGAACATGTCAACAACAAGTCACCCTCAAGTTAGGGCTTAAACTCTACCAAGGAAAATGATTCCTAATCTAAGCTAAGGTCTATCGAAATTCAAAATACTCAGACAAAGGTACCTACCCAAGAAAACAGAATACAATCCCTCATTCCTCACATGCATGTCTCACCCTAGGAGGTGTGCCCTTTCTATGCTCAATAGTCTTTGGCTGCCCCATTTCCCTTCCAAGGCTTCAATAATAGGTTAGAAAGGAATTCTCAAATCCTTATATTCGTTGATTGTAACCTTGGGAAATCAATTCCCAAAATTTGTCTTTCTGGGAGAGAATGCTCATGAGCATGGAAACCCGCTTCTTTGACAAACATGTGCCTGAAAACCCACTTCTTCTATAGACACAGGTGTCCCCAAGTACAAGGTTATGTGATGGAAACAAGTTACATCAATATAAATATTCTTAGCAAAGGAAAGTTGGTAAGTATGATCACCAAAATGAGTGAATTGTTTTCCCTAAAATACACTATGTCCCAACAATATATATGCATGGCTAAAAATAAACACTTGTCACCTTAAAAACTAGTGTCGCTCCACTTGGTGACTTGTTCCCATCCCTTAGGAAATAAGGACAAATATATATTCCATATTATATTTTTGGAAATATAATTAAAATATTCCCTTTTCCTAACTCTTAGTCCATTTTTACTTTTCTAGTGGAGTTTAAACCCCACGACTCTTTTTTTTCTTATTGGTGTATACACAGTGATATGTTTTTATTAGTATATGAGTGCAATTACATTTTACAAAAATAGGTGCACTGGACGTTTTTGCAATCTATGATCTCTTTCCTAATAACCACATAGGTACTATGGCCTCAATATACTTATATACAAAGGCTCTCCAACCCCAAAATATCCCATCTACAAACATGGTCTAGTGTGCACTTTGAAGCATCCCTATGCACTTATTCAGGTGTGTGCAAATCTATGAATGGATGCGCACCCTTCCCTTGGTTCATGTGCATGGAAATCCTTGTGAACTAACTCAGGTGCACACAAAGCTATGAAATGGGTGTGCACTCTTCTCTTGGTTCACACACACGACAATCCTTGCACACTTACTCAGGTGTGCACAAAGCTATGTAATAGACGTGCACTCTTCCTCTAGTGCACCTTTTATCCCTTTTTTCTACAATGAGATCTAGATAGTACGAATGTACAAGATCTACTCATCAACTCGTTCCAGTAAAAATATAAAGAAACACATGTTCTAATTCTTTGATACTTCCTTCGTTCCAACCAAATCTTTGACGACATGGACTCCCCTTTTCTCATTTGTATTCAAATGTTCACTATATCCATTGCGCTCTAAATTGTACCCAAAATTGTGCACCCATGACTCAACAACCTATATTTAAATTTACATTTAGATTAAAATTTGAGGTCTGAACTAGGGTATTACATTCCCCTCCCCTTTATGTATGCATTTTCCTCAGTGCATTATGTACAATCAAAACTTGAAAAGTCTTTAAAATGATATGGGTACTATTCATGCATAACATCATCGTGCTCCCAAGTTTCATCCTTAGGACCGTAACAGGTCCATTAGACCTTTACCACTCCTATTGCTCGATTATGGAGTAGTTTGACTTATTGGTCAAATATGCACACTGACTAAACTTGGAAGTTAGCTTCTTTCTGCACTTGAATCACATTCCAATAAGTTATATGATAAGAATTGGGAAGATACTTTTTAAGAAAGGATACATGAAACACATTATGAATGCATATGGATGCTGGTAGTGCAAGCATGTATGCGATAGGACCAATCCTCTCCAGGATTTCAAACAGACAACAATAACATGCTTCCAACTTTGAACAATTTCCCAACTTATGTGAACTCTTCCTAGCTTTCACTTTCAAATACATGTGGCCACCCACTTTATTTTCACCATTTTATCTTCCATTTCCCTTAGAAAAACTGGCCCAACCACTACTTTGTCTATTGGGTTGTCCCAACTCACTAGTGTGTTGCACTTTCTACCATAAAGTGCTTCAAATGGGATCATCTTTAGAGATGGTTGATACCCATTGTTATAAGCAAACTCAACCAAATGTAAATATTTTTCTTACTGGATTAGTTTGTTCATCACATACATTCTTAGCATATATTCTATCACTTGATTTACCCTTTATGTTTTCCCATATGAATCTAGATGGTAGGTTGTGCTAAAATTCATATTTGTCCCAATTCCTTTAAACAATCCATTCCAAAAATTGCATGTGAACTTGGGATCTTGGTCAGACACAATTTTCTTAGGCACACCATATAGCCTAGAAATTTCCTTCTTGTAAATATCAACAATGTTTTCTTCCTTGTGAGTGAGCCTTACTAGAATAAAGTGGGAATCTTTAGTAAGATTATCTATCACTACTATGATGTAATCATGTTTCTTTGTTGTTATGGGATGCTTAGTGAAGAAATCCATAGTTACAACTTCCCATTTCCACTCAAATATGGGAAATGGTTGTAGCAAACCAACTGGGTGTTTGTGCTCAACCTTTACATTCTGATGTTTCAAACACTTGGCAATAAAATTAGACACTTCTTTCTTCATACTTGGCCAATAATATTGTTTCTTGATAGCTACAATTCTCTTTTGGTAGCCTGCGTTCCCAGCATAAGGAACATTTTTCTTTTCTTTTAATAACATATTTTTCAACTACTAAGAATCTAGTACATAAAATTTGCCCCTATACATGAGGATTTAATGCTATTTTAACTCAAAATATTCAATTTCCTACTGCAAAATACCTTGTTGAATCTTTTCCTTTATTTCTTCATAATGTTGATCTAATTTTTCATCCTCTAACATTTTGTCTTTCAAATTTGATGTGTACATCATAATGGTTGTATCATGCATCTCACACACTCTCCTGTTGAGTGCATCGACCACCTTGTTCTCTTTACCCTTGATATTTTTTATATCAAAGTCATACTCACTAAGGAATTCTAACCATCTTATTTTTTTGTAATTTAGAGTTGGATGTCCAAACAAATATTTCAGACCACTATGGTCTGTCCTCGGCTCAAATCATCTTCCCATGAGGTAGTATCTCCACATGTTCAAGGTAAACACTATGCCGTCCAATTCCAAATCATGAGTAGCATAGTGTCTTTCATTCTCTTTTATTTTCCTTGATTCGTATCACACCATACACACATTCTGACTAAGGACTCCACCGAACCCTTCCTTGCATACATCAGTGCACACAACGAAGTATTCATTAGGATCATCAATTCTCAAAATTGTTGCACTTGTCAACAAACTCTTCAAGTGTTGGAAACTTCTTTTACAATTATAAGTGCACTCAAATATCACACCTTTCTTTTGCAAGGATGTTATTGGGTGTGCAATATTTGAGAATCCTTCAATAAACTTTATGTAGTAACCTACAAGTACCATGAAATATATAACCTCTACGACATTCCTTGGTGTTAGCCATTCTTCAATGGATTTTATCTTCTTTGGGTCCATTGTTATCCCTTTGTCTGAAATGGTATGACCCAAGTAATGAATCTACCTCTGGTAGAATGATCACTTGCTCAACGTTTCATACAATTGATTTTCTATCAATACTTGTAGGACCATCCTCAAGTGCTTATCATGTTCTTCTTCATAATTTTATGAAATAAGTATGTCATCCAAAAATATAATGAAAAACGTATCTAAATATTCTCTGAGAATACCATTTATTAAAAATATGAAGGCAATTGGTGCATTTGACAACCCAAATGGCACTATTGTAAAATCATAATGGACATACCCCATCCTAAAGTTTGTCTAGTTGGTGTCATCCTATTTAATTCTTACTTGATGATATCTTGATCTGAGGTCAATCTTAGAGAATATTTTTCCATCTTTCAACTGGTCAAAGAGATCATCTATCCTTGGTAAAGCATACTTTTTCTTCATTGTTGACTTATTCATATTACGAAAGTCAATGAAAAGTCTCAACCTGACATATTTTTTCTTCAAAAATAATATTGGGGCATCCCAAGGTAACACACTTGGGCGTATATACCCCTTCTTCAAAATTTCTTCAAGTTGCATTTGCAATTTTTTCAGCGATGGGGTATTCATCCTATAAAGATTCTTGGATACTAGGACTTCTCCAGGGATTAGATTTATTGAGAAATCAATATGTCTTTTGGGTGGCAACCTCGATATTTCTATAAATACATCTTCAAACTCCTTTAGGACTGCGTAATATTCAATATTTGGCACTTTATCCTTGGGTTCCTCCTCCATATGTGTTGCAAATTGTTGGCAGCCTTTCCTAACGCTTTTCTTCAGTTGTAAGGATGAAACTTACCTGATAGTTACTTCCCTAGGAATACCCTGAACTGTCCTCAATTACCCTTTCTTATCCAAGGAAGTAAATGCTTTATTCTAACATTCTCGTAAATCATGATGCATGTCCAAACAATCCATACTGATTAGGAAATAACATGAACTCAAAGGTACAATATTCAAATCTTCTTTTTTTCTCAGTCCATTAATGTCCATTGGACATGCCTTAACCATCTCATTAATTTTCCCTTTTTCTCTTGTAGCTAGATGTACCGACCAAGGTTTCCCAATATTTCTTTATGGAAATTGAAATCTATCCACCATATTAGAATCTAGATAACTATGACTAGCTCTCAAATCAATTAAAATAGCAATGGGCTGGTTGTTGATCTTTCCTTCCACTTCAATCAAATGTGATTGAAAATCATATTTCTTGTTATCCAGGGCTACGTAGATCCTAGGTACATTTCTTCCCATGTACTCCACTGTATCAACTTGTTGTATATTATGAATAGTCCTCACCTTTTCACCTTTGTGAGGACAATCTTTGTACAAATGATCTCCCTCAAAAATACAACACTTCATTGGTTGTTGCCTTGGTTGTTTCCCCATTTCCACTGTCATTTTAGACTCCTTGGGAGTTGTTTGTCCCTAAAAATTATTTATGAAGAATGGTGGTTTGGCTCCCTTCTTCATCTACTCCATTATTCATTTCTTTGTTTCTTCCCAAACCTTTTGTTAAATGGTTCTTTCTCTATGATGATCATAAGACGCTTGAATATCCTTGTAGTTTCCCCCAATGTCTTGGGATCATCATATTGTATCTTATCACTGATAAATGATGGCATCCCACTCAAGTACCTCTTAATCGTAACCTGTTCATCCTTGATGAAAGAAACATACTTCAATATCTCTAAAAATTTCCTCTCATACTCATCTGTGGTCATACTTCCAAGCTTGAGTTCAAAGAAATCATTCATTTTCCTATCATAGTAATGTTTGGTTAAGTATTTATTTTAAAAATACCTCTTGAACTCCCTCCAAGTAATATTTCTCTCCTCGGGTTTTACGTTCAATAACTGGTCCCACCACATTGATGATTTACCCTTGCGTTGGTAGATGGAAATTCTCCCTTCTTCATGTGAATATTGATTATGTAACTAAAATCACTTCCTCATTCCCACGAGTGAGGTCTCTACATCCTCATTCTTCGTTTTCTCACCATAAAAAGTAGGAGGATTAATCTTACTCATTTCTCTTTGTATCTCATCCACCCTAGACCTCATCTTATGCTTCCTAACAGGAGATGATATTGAAATACTGCGTGCTCTCCTATATGAATGTCTTTGAGAGTGATGGTGATGCCTATCAACACTTCTTGTTTTTCTTCTCTCATCATAAAACCTGTGTCTCCTTGATTTTGTTTACTCGATATCCTTACCCGTCTTTTTCTCAATTTTTTCCAAGCTTTGTAACAACTTGATGTTGAAGACATCTTGTTCCTCCTTTGATTTTGTATCATTTTGTGAAACTTTTATGTTCTTCACCAAATTCATGCTTTCTTCCTTGCCTTCTTCATGTCCATTTGATTTTGTACCCTCATCACCTATATTTTCATACATCCTTCTGACCTCATCTTCATGCTTGTAGTTTCTCTATCCATCTTCCATGCTTCAAATCCATGTGTTGATCATGTATTGATCAATTGTTGTTAACTCTGCAAAATGTGTAGGAAACAAGATTTGTTAGACTAAATAATTTATGAAAACCATAATTACTATCAACATTTTGCTCCATAAGTGTATCGAAATCCTTTATTTTGATTCCTGGTGAATTTAATAGCCTAATTCAAAATTATGGGTGAATATTTGGACTCCTTTGTCCAGGAATTTTCCTTATCTTTTCTCTCCTTTTATTTCTTTCAAAGCTCATGTGTATACCAATTATGTGTTGTATGCCCATATTAATCACGCACGCATGCTCTGCATATGACATACCAAGCATAGATACAACACATCAGTATCCAATGTATACAACTTTTATATCAGCCACTTATATTTAGCATGCTCAATTTTTGGGCTCCGCACATCATTATCTAGTGTGAAAAACTTTTGTGTCATGCACCGATATTCCCCACAAATTACAACTTTTCTATACGATGTGCCAACATTCACCACACACCCTATCACACCCAATACTCAATTTTCATTTCCAATTATGCTCCACGTAGCTCCAACATTCCATGTGCATGCATTGTGCACCAACACTATGCATGCGCTGATAATTATGCTTCGTGCAGTGCTCATATTCAATGCATGCTCATTGCACATCACCAGTATTCAATGTGCATGCCCTACAAACTATTATTATTCATGCACCCATCAATTATGAATGGATTCCATATTCATTGCACATGTATTTCTCTCCCATATTACGTGTGCTCCGCCAGTTCTATACCCCACAATTCCAATGTTTAGTGAACACACTCCACACAACGATATCTTCCATGCACCATACGTTCTGCATCACATAGTGCCCAAATTTAGTATGCACATAATGTGCACTAGTACTTAGCACACATGAGTCCTTTCTTATCTGAGTTGATTTTTCCACATTTTTATCTTGTGACCCCGCAACCATCATAAAATTGCATGTCTCTCCAACTTCATGTTGATCTCTGTCACATACAAGTCCAGTGTTGAACCAAAATCTCTGATACCATTTTGTAACATCCCCAGTTCTACTCAAGGGCCATGTTACCTCAAAATTTTGAACTCTGATAGCATGTTGTAATGTATCCAACCACCTAGCTGAGTCTCATTACCATATTGTAAAGTCTTTACTACCGCAACTCACTAAATAAAGCTATGATATCAATTCTTTGTTCTGTGGAAGCAACTCATTGAAACCAACAATGCGTGCAACTAGCCTTGTGATACATGCAACTATTTTTTCCTAGTGCACACAATTTTTTTGTGCTCAACCATCATTGTGTCAGTTGCATTGATTGACCGTCAACACGCATGAAATTTCTAGCTTCGCACTAGAACCCATACGATTACTGCAGAAGTTACTTAATAGATAATGACTATAACAATGGAATGAACTCATAACACAACTACACATGAAAAAATTCCTATGTCACATGTGGGGTCTGTCGATTTTTCATGCACATAGTGATTTTCTTGTGCACACAATGATTTAGAATTTTCCTCAGAATCCCATGACCAGTACCACAGAATTATCGAACGTGAAACACTTAATAACTTCAATGATCTATATCCACAACATTTATGAAGAACTAACAATACATGGACAACCCAACATAATTGTGTACCAATTCCATAACAGAGAAAGCATAAACATTCACATGTTAAACAATATGTAAACCCATATCAACTGTCATGGCCCATTCCTTGCATATGCAATAAACACATAGTTCTACAACATATATAATCCATGCACAAATATATATATATATATATATATATATATATATATATAACACATAATATATTTAACATGTATATGCAGATTACTCAGAGATTAATACACACAAGAAATCACTTATCTTTTGTTGTAATCCACCAATTGCATATTGACCTCAAACGTTCCTCCTAGCCAAAGAATCTTCAGCTCATAAATTCTTAGCAAACGGTGACCCCCGAGATGGGGCTTAAAATCCACCAAGGAAAAGGATTCCTAAGATAGGATAAGGTCTATGAACAGTCAAAATATGCAGACAAAGGTGCCAACCCCAACAAATAGAATATAGTCCCTCAGTCCCCACATGTCTTTCCCACCCCAGAAAATGTGCCCCTTCTCTACTCAACGATCCTTCGGCTGCCCTACTTCCCTTCTATGGATTCAACAAAAGGTCATATTGGAATTCTCAGAGTCCAGTAGTTGCTACTTGGCACCTTGGGAAATCGATTCCCAACAGTTCTCTTGCCTGGAGAGAATGCTCATGGGCCTGGCAACCTCCTTCTTTGACAAACACATAAATTTACAAACTTCTTCTTTGACAGACACAGGACTGCCAAAATATAGGTTTATGTGATGGAAACAAGTTACAACAAGATACAAATACTTAGCAGATGAAAGTTGGTATGTATGATTCCCATAATGAGTAAATATTTTTCCCTAAAATACACTAAGGCCCAACAATATATATGCATGGCTAAAACTAGACACTTGTCATCCTAAAAACTAGTTTCGCTCCACTTGCTGACACATTCCCATCCCTTAGGAAGTTAGGATAGATATATATCTTGTTAGAAAAACACGATCGCAGAGAAATAAAATAAAACAAATGTGGAAATAGAACATAAAAGATACACAATACAATAGAGAAAAAGATATACATGGTTCACCCAGTGTGGGCTACGTCCACTAGAGAAATATTCAGGTCCTTCATTTATTATTATCAAGAAAATGAAGGGATACAACCTAAATCACACATGGTGTAACTTCCTCTTCTTTCTCTCAGAGTCTCCTCTCTCAGAATATAATATTCACAATGATACATAGCCACAATACATTTCCCTCATAAAAGAGGGTTTCCTTCTAGGAAAACAATACCCTAACATAACTTCTACTGTCAGATCTGTGACCTTACAATGAACGGTCCATATTTACCATGAAATTACAATATACATTTACAAGGAAATTTTTCCTTCGGGGCCTGCTTTCCCCCGGAATCTGCAAGTTGGATAACCCCCCCTGCACTCCCCCACATGGAGGAGTGTACATTATTCTGTGGTGTAAATTCTTCATGGGGTATAAACATGGCTGAAAATAAAGACCTCTGAATCAGGAAGTTAATAAGGCTCCACAACCAACAATCTCCCACTTGGAGACTGATCTCAACAACTCCATCGTTTCTATATATGTTGGACTATGATCCTTCTTAAACTTGGAAAATTTCTCATCTTCATCTTCATGCTTGAAGACCAACTGAAACTGAGTAGGAATTTAGTTTCTCCCTAGTTACTCCCTTTATTAACATGTCCATCTTCCAAGATGGATCATATGAAATGGTACATGAGTTTTATATGCTTAGTCTTTGAATGGAAAGTTGAGTTCTTTGCAAGATGAATGGCACTCTCATTATCAAAATACAACCTGCTATTCTCTTGCTTCTTTCCCAACTCCTCCATAAACATATGTAACCAAATCATCTCTTTACTAGCCTATGTAGCAGCAACATAGTTTGCCTATGTTGTTGAAAGTGCAACAACCTTTTTCAGTTTTGAAATCCAACTTACTATTGTTCCACCTATAGTAAAAATGAACCCTGTGTTGCTCCTCCTGCTATCTTTATCACTTTCCATATACGAATTAACATATCCATGTAGAACAGTGTATGAACCTTTAAAACATAATTCATGAGTAGCAGTACCTCTCAAATACCTGAGAATCCACTTTACTTCCTCCCAATGTTATTTACCTGGATTGTTCATATACCTGCTCACAACCCCCATTACATGTTCAATATATGGTCTTGTGCAAACCATCGCATACATCAAGCTGCCAATTGTTGATGACTAAGGGACCCTGGACATGTATTCTATCTTCTCCTGTGTCTCGGGACACATTTCCTTAGTTAATTTGAAATGGTTGGCGAAAGGTGTACTAACTAGTTTTTCATTATGCATTCTGAACATATCCAACACCTTTTTTATGTACTCACTTTGAGACAATGTCAATTTGTGATTTTTCCTGTCTCTTGGTATTCTCATACCAAGGATTTTCTTTGCAGCACCCAAATGTTTCATTGCAAATGAATTAGCTAATTTCTTCTTGAGAACATTTATATCCTACATATTAGACCCTGCAATAAGCATGCCATCTACATACAATAGCAAGATAATATAGCTTCCATTTTCTAGCCTTTTAAAATAAACACAGTGATCAAAATGAAATCTACTATAACCTTGTTCTATCATAAACCTATCAAACTTCAAATGTCACTACCTTGGATCTTTATTTAGACC
>JASDQU010305421.1:179780-191710 GCA_032191745.1 Picea mariana
AAGCATGCCATCTACATACAATAGCAAGATAATATAGCTTCCATTTTCTAGCCTTTTAAAATAAACACAGTGATCAAAATGAAATCTACTATAACCTTGTTCTATCATAAACCTATCAAACTTCAAATGTCACTACCTTGGATCTTTATTTAGACCATACAAGATCTTCTTTAACCTGCATACAAAATTATCCTTCCCTTTGATCTCATACGCCTATGTTTGTTGCATATAAATCTCTTCATCCAAATCCCCATAGAGAAAAGTTGGTTTTACATCTAACTGTTCAAGATGCAAATATTCTACTTCCACAAGACTTAAAATAGTCCTAATTGAAGTCATTTTAACAACATGATAACAAATTTCATCAAAATCTATACCTTTGTTTTATGCAAACCCCTTTACAACAAGTCTAGTCGTGTACCGTTTTTTTCCTCCATCTTCTTCCTTCAACTTGTAAACCCATTTATTCTGCAATGCTCTTTTTCTTGCAGGAAACTGAACCAAATCTCAAGTCTAGTTATTTACCATGGAATCCATTTCCTCTTTCATTCCTTGCTCCCAATTATTTTTGGTATCTACCTGCATTTCCTCTTCATAATTAATTTTTGGTTTCTTAATTAATTTTGGATGTACAAATGTATTTCTAACATTCTACATGAAATATAGTAGCACATGTCATCCATAGGATATTTGGTAGTGCCTCAACATTCAGGATAATTCTTCCTCTTATGGAAAAAATCGGGCATCTAGGTTTTGTTAAGAACAATGTTGTTATACTTCTCTTTTACTCAAATAAATCCAACAACCATCAACCAAGTGTAGGGATCAAGTGTAGGGGTAGCATCGTATATCCTATTTAGCAATTGGAAGATCAATTTGTGGTAGGATAATTTTGTAACATGGTGGTGCACCTCCAACTAGAAAATGGTTATGCAGTTAGTTTGCAAGGTTTATGATTTGATTTGTGTGCTCCAAAGGTATCTTTAAAAAAAAGCATGAGAACTTTCATCTCACAATACACCTCAATGCTCAACATGTGCATTCAAGCAATGTTGTCCCTCCTCAATCCAAACCATTTCCATCTCATAGGAATTAACTTCATGGATTTCATTCAAAATCGATATATTTTATATTCCCTATTTTCACAATTGGTGAATGGTTGTTAAAAGGATATGCATATATGATAATCATTGAATTGTAGCAACATTTTTTCTCTTATTTTGTCGCTCCCAACCTCATCACTAAGATCGACAACTTTAGTCAAAGAAGGAGGGGAGGTCAACAAAAGTCTAAATTAAGGGATCAACGTGATAATAAAAGATGGAATGAATTCCATGTGTGTCCCACGACATGGAATTCATAACCAAACTAATTCTTGTTTATTACATCTTATTTCGGGTCGATTTAGCATAGCAAGTTTGTTGTAACCAATTTTTCGACAATTGTTTTTTGAAATAAGGAAATTTGATTATTTCCAAAGTGTTTTCCTTTAACATCTCTCTTCTCAAAGGTGACTAAGAGTAAATTTAATTATATTTTTCTTAATATTATTAACTGATAGTCATAGAGACACCATGACAGGATAGGGGGTACTTGATACTCGAATTTACATAATGTTTATGGTTTTGTTATGAACACCATCATCAATAGATTATCATCTCATCACCAGGTACTTTGTTCTCTTCTCAATAATTTTCCTGGTTTATACTTTTATTCATTGTTATCTACTAACATATATTTGTATGTATACCTTTACTGTATGTAGAGTATTTCAACAATTACCATATCGTGTCCATCTATTTCTCACGCAAATGTATTTACTTCTCTTTTATTACAATATATTTACAAGGCTCCATTTCTATTATTGTACTAACATAGTTCTTTCAAATTTTGTGTTTAAAGAAGTCAAAGCAAAGACAAATATTTTGTTTCCCTACTAGGTAATAAACCATACCTAAGGGAAAAATTCATGTTCTATATGTAATGAACCATAATTAATAGTTTCTCAAGTGCATTCCATAGACAATATTATGCTTATTTATTCCATCGAACCTAGAGTTATAGTTTGGGTGCTCAATGCACACAACTGCAATACATTTTACCATCACATTGACATTTAAGAGGCTTGATCCATCGTGTACTATCCATGCATTTAACTATGTGTAAACTCAATTTTATCCATGATTGATGGACATGGTTATCTACGTTGGAAACATTGGAATGAGCCACATATTAGTACAAGTAATGGGACTGACATTTCAGTTTACGCATGTACTGTCATACCTTAATGGGCGTGTTGTCCAAGCTTTGTTATGGTTTTATTGTTTTTCAAATGATGCTTTGTGAAGATGAGTATAGGGTTTCATTATCTTTGATATGAGAAAATGAATGTTGTGTTACCATTTCTAACTCCAGGTAATGATTCTCCTTGGGTAATCAAGTGTTCAATAGGTAAACGTTTAATTCATTCAACATATAGTTTATTTCAATTCTTTCTTGAATCTTAGATATATGATTTATGTGCAGGCGTGTTAAATTTTGGAGTGTCGGTATGCACCAAACGATTTGTTAGTAGACTATTCACAATTTCCCTTATAGGTAAAAGTGATACCCATGTTCACACTTTTATAGTTGATACCTTAAATTGTTTCTTGAGGGATTTCTTTCTACTGTAATAACATTGTTTCGAATTATTGTTTCATATTGGTGTTCCTTTAATACGCTTGATATTTTATAGGTCGGCTCTATGCCTAAGAGACAAGAGTGAAATTCATTGACTTTCCTAGTGGAGTTTCAAGCTCTAGGGTAAGAGATAGTTTGTTTACAATTGTTCATTTATTAGGTTCTCAAGTATTGTTTGGTTATATTCTAACGTTAACCATTTGTTGTCCCTTGACCAAGTTTTGAGGATCCTTGGTCATGTTTGACCTATTTGGGACTTCGACAGGCTATCAAAGGTGGAGCACAAGTCGAAGCATAGATCATGAGATCTCAACCCCTTGTTTAGGGATTTTTAGGTTTTGGGATTATGAAACAGGTATGGGGATGTCGGCCCATGGGTTTACCCATGTTTAGGTCCACTTTGTAATGTATAAATAGATGTCTAGGTGATGTAAGAAGGGCATGAAGGATGATATAGACATATGTGTGATGATATGCTAAGTGCAAGTGGTAGTTGTACATGCTTTGTGCATACTGTGAGAATCTTGCAAGGCTAAGTGCAAGTGACTGTAAGAAACTGTGTAAAGGATTTTTGCTGTGATATAGCTCGAGGAAGGAGAATCTAGTGGAGTGCACGCAGATCTCCTGTCCTATGTGGAGTAGGATCTCATGGCTATGTGCATGTAGAAGATTGACAGAAGATAATAAAAGAGAAGAAGTGTTGGTGGATGTAGCCCCAGGGCGGGAGTGAACCATGTATATCCTGTGTTGCTATTCTTTGTGCAATGTATTGATGTGTTTATGTGTTTACATGCTTAGTGCTTGGGAATAGATGAATGATATATAGATCTTTTGATGCTTTGTGCTTAATAATATGAGTGAATGCTAGATATAATCTATGTGAATGTGCTTAGTACTTGAATATACTAGATCTTAGTGAATACTGCGGTGATCTCTTGTTAGGATTTATCTGGGTTGTGAGTTAAGGTTGAATACTACTGATCTATAACTTCTAATTTCTCTATTAAAGTGTTACAATCATAGATATGTGTCCCAGCTAAGGTTGCAGACACTGGATTCCTGCAACCACCCCTGCCTCTACCTCAGGTGAGACTGCATCTGCTTTGAAGGTGTTTCCGAAAGGGATGGTAGTTAGGGTTTTGTTGGTGTGTTGTTGAAGTGTTGAACCCTGGGTCTGCCCCTATGCCAAGAAATGGTTATGTTGCCCGGACCCGAAACTATGAATGTTGGGAACTGAAGAAAAGAGAAAGCTTCGTGCATAGATTTTTTTCCCTAATGCACAATATTTTACTTGACTTGTGAAGCTCTGTTCTAAGAAGAGAAATCAGATCTGAAGAAAAGAGGTAAGATCTGAATGACTTGGGATCTGATAGAGGTAATAACAATGATTTTTTTTTTTTAAGATTTGAAAGCTTTGTGCTCTGAGAAAAGAAAGATAAGTGAAAATTTGTGTTTCGACAGTATGCATCTAGGTATATTTGATAAATTTTGTCCTATCTTTAAAACTAGGGCACAGATAGAAGAAATAAGATTTGATATGAGTAGATATGATAGAAATAATGAAAGGTATGTTATTCCTATGTATAGAAAGAATGTTTGGACTAACAAATGGATGCAGGATCCTAGAAAAAAGATTGCAGGTTAGTCACTGTGATCCTAGTGCACAGTACATGAAAGGTTGGGGGTCATTTAATAGAAATCGACGATTAATTCTTTATTACATTTGCAGAAGACCAAGGCATCTTGCTAAGGAATTCCCTAATAGAAGACCTAATTGTGTTTGTTGTAAAGCTATGGACCATGAATTTTTGGATTTCCCTAGAATGATTGCTAAGTTTGAAAGGATGAATATGAGATCAGAAAACCTTGAGGAAGATTAAAAAACTAAGACCATGGAAGAACCCTAGAAAGAATCAAAGAATGTATTACTATGAATGAAAGAAACTTTGAATGGTCAATAAAATATCAACTTATCAGAGATCTTCAAAGAAAACGAATGCATAGAAACAAGAATAGGAGACTTAGACATTGACTGTGTTCTGGATGAGGAAATACAAATGAATATCATGATAGAAAGAACCTGGGAAATTTTAGGTAAGCCTGCTATGATTCCTTCATTGGGAGGAATAGGATTATTTAGAGGAATAATGATAACACTATGTGGAAGACTCACCCAAACATCTATGAGTGCTCATGGAATTTCGACAGAGGAAGATTTTGAGGTTATTAAATTTATTGAGAACAATGTCCCATTTGCTATGTTACTAGGAAATACCTATATTGAGAAGGACTAGGCCAGAAGAAAAGAAGAGGAAGTCTTAGAACAAAATAAGCAAGAATTAAAAGATTTCATGACTCAGAGGATAGTGCACTTGATTGAAGAATAAGAGAATAGAACGAAGATGTTTAGAACCATAAACTTGGATGTCAAAGTTGAAAGAACACAAGAAGACTCACAAAAGAATGGAGCACCTAACTCAAAAAGAAAAGAAGTATTTCCCTTGAATCCTACGAAAGAATCTCAATAGTGCGAAGTTACTATGCCAAAAGGAGATAATAACTAGAATGGAAAGAGGTATACCGAGACAAAGATCACAGGGAAGAAGGCTAGAAAAATTAGTAAGAAGAATGCAAGGATCAAAAAGTTGTAGAAGGTTCCAGAGGGGACTTTGCAGAAGGAAGGCTTGAAAAACAGGAACTTCGTCGGGATATCAAAACAACACAACATGGTACTTTTCCATGGCTAAGTGATATAACCATTGGAAGCATTATAACCATTAGACCAACACCCCGAACGGTTAGAAAAACAATTATGAATGAAAAGATCATCATTGGACTGTTTGGACCATGCCACAATGGACATAACTGCATTGCTGAAGGCTTCTCACCCATTGAAGAGATCCGTTACCTTGTTGTCTACTTAGTCCGTCGATTGTTGCACCGAGAACACTTTTGTGAATTATATCTACACCAATGAGAGAACTCATTGCTACTGTGTTGTGTTTAATGAGATTTCACCACCTGTTCTATTGCATTAAGCATTCATTCATCGACCTGAGTTATCCGATCAAGAGCGTGTATGTCAGATGAACTTAGGGCAGGTGAAAAGTGTGTAGAAGAAGTCTTAATCAATCTAATGGATGAAAAAATAATGTCCACGGGAATTCAATCTTCATCGAAAAGATGAGTGCAAGCCTCCCCATCAACTGCTCATGGATCTGAGCCATCCTTAGATGTAGACGAGAAAATAACCAAGAATCGAGATGACTTGGCAAGTGAAAAGTTAATCCTGACTATCCTGCCCGACTAAATCCCACCTTTGGTTGGCATAGTGAGTCGTGACAGTGTCCCTAGAGACTTTGATTACACCCTAGTTAATTTGTACCTCCCGAAGGGGATACGTGCAATTAGAACACAGTAGGATAAGATCACAACATTAAAATTTAATGACTTCAGCTTAGGGGACCGAATGAACCATAGTATGCTCACCCCTCACAGGTACTTTACTAAGATGAAGGGGAAGAACTCAAGGATAATCCCCCAACCATGGAATATGAACTTGGCGCAGTCCACCATCTTGACTGTGATGAGAATTCCACATTTTGGAAGGCACCGGGAGGTTAACACGTGTGTTGAGCTCCTTTTATCGTGCTACCATGGAAACTTTCTACGGCTAGACAAACACATCATAGTCGATCCGACACTGATCCATAGGATCACCAGATTGAGCATGTAGGGACCAAACCCACAAGACTTCTACCCAGGGAAGGTTGCAGATCACACCCTGGCACAGAGGATTAAGGATACCTATGGAGATGTAGAAAAGGGGATGCGAGGCTACAAGATATCTTCCATCTAGAATGGCACAGTGCACCTATCCTGCCAGCTGATTGCAGGAAAGATAGTGAGAAAGAATAGACCTATGTAGGTCATGAGGTTCATTGTTGACCTCGCCAAAAAATGTGTAGAAGGAATAGAAGTACTTAGCCAACCATATTGAATTGGATTGTGGTGAAGCTTAGGATCAGGGCTATGAGTTCCATTTCATCTAGCTACTGATCATCATAGAATTTACTTCCTGGAAGATGCTGGAAGGTGTGACCTTCCCAAACATTGAGCCATTCGAGCCACTCACTGTGAATTTCGGCACACTCTGGTACTCGAGAGATATGGAAAAATAATGGAATTCGAATGCGGCATTCAACACATACTATCTCTAGTTAAAGAGGGTTATTGGGGTTGTCCCTCATATGAAGCCAAACACCTTGCACTGGTTCATACCCTTCATGAAGTTCCACACAAATCGACACTTTATTTATATCACTGCACACGTAGACGAGCATAAAGAAGAGCTTCATTCATACTATAAGCTCACAGAGGAGGACCTTGAAGAGATAACTAAGGACTGGTCTACAGAGCTCCTTATCCCTGTTGACCCCGCAAAAATGCATGATCCTGAACTAATTGGCAGCTCAGAGGCCACTCACAAAGAGCATGACAACCTTGGAACCAATAGAAGGAAAAATATAGAAGAGGTACAGAACTTGAGCAGTGCATCAAGTGAAACTACTTCAGAATCACTTGGATGAGGAGTAATGACGAAGTAGATAAAGAAGAGACCAATGGAAGAGAAGATCAGTAGAAGCAAGGCAAAGTAACACCGCCTAGGGATCCTATTGAGGAGGTTGATCCCTCTAAGAAAACAAAGGTTTCCCCTATGAAACCTACCTCACGGAAGAAATCTAGAGCTAGTGAGACCAAGTTGCAGACTGTGCTCATGCTTGATGACTTCGACTTCATCATCACCACTGTATCATATGATTCACAGGATAATACGAAGAATAGAGAAGCCAAGCAAGAATCCATGCATGAAAAAATTGAGACAGACTTAAGAGGGGTATAGCAGGCCCTTCAATCCATCCGCACAATATCCATTGTGCCCACACCATCAAAAGAACCAGAGTTGGGGGATGAACTTGCCCAACTTCACAGAATAGCTGATGCGACCAAAGCTCGCCTTTGTCGAGTGCAATAATATAAAGAATAGGCCATGGTAGCCCTGAAGAAAACATAACAGGAAATGGTAGAGCAACGCCGAGTTGCACAGTAGGAGAAGGATGAGATCCACACCAAGTTCGAAGAGGAGAGAGCATGGTGTAACAACCCTCCTCGTTATGACAACAACAACTCTGTTAACAGGTGCGAAATTTTTCCCCCTTTTTTTTGTTAAGGTGTGTGCACATGTAGAAGTACGGACTCACGCGACTCTACGTCGCCACCCGACAACCGACAAGACTGACCTGACAATAAGATGAATACGACCTTGTACAACACAAATTGTACGAACAAGCGTCCTCCAGGAAGGCACAATTAAGAAGGACCCAGACGTTGGCCAACCATGAATAAGACTCACTGAAAATCTCTGACCAATTGCTTCCCTTCAAATTTATTAATCAACGAGAGATCCAACCTTAAATAAGTACCATTAGTTAACTGCAATCCTCGTTGCTGAAATATAAATACCGGTTTCACTGAGATTCACGGACCTTAATTTTTTATGGGTCATCCGTCATAATGCGATTACCATGAATTCACCATACCACCACCCTATCTTGCCTTCTAGAATACCCTAACTTTGTGATTAAAATGATAATAACCTTCACTTAATTTGTCACCATCAATAATGAAATCCTAAGGTCGTTACCATAACTCGACAATTACAATTGAACCATAATATGAAACTACCGGATTAAAACTAAATATTAACATCGCAACATTAAAGCCCTAAAATAAATGATATTACTGAACCAATATATTAAAACTATAATATTAGCCAAGATATTAAACAACCATATAAACCATAAATTTGACCACCGTATTAAACCAATTATTAACCACATACTATTATCCCATCATGTTAACCGTGACATTTAACCACCATATTAAACCAATATCAACCACATACTATTAACCCATCATATTAACCATAATATTTAACCACGATATTAAAACCCTAATAATTAACCGCAAATTAAAACTAAGAATCTAAACGAGAATAGAACATACATTTCCCAACAATACTACACCCTAAAATATTTATACAGCGTATTAAAAGTAAGAATTTAAACAATAATGGTGCATACATTCCCAGCAATATTAAACCCTATAATTAATGCAAATCAAATCCTTTCATCGCCAGCACATAAGTACAGCAACACTCTAAATGATCTAGATGAATATTCGATAAAGCAACCTTAACATTTACATTAATGTACAATGATCTAAATGCATAATTCGGTTAGACGGTAATTAAGAGCCAAAATGTCTCCATAATGCAAGGATTGTAGTTCCATAATTAATGCAATTTCCATCCTTTCATCACCGAATTTCAGGAAAAATCAAAGAACAATATTATCCAAAAACAACCAAAAGGTAAATCTTTTAAACTACTACCTAATAAAATAAGCCAATAAAGTAAACCCGTATCTGGTCAATTTACCAACATTCTTTAAACAAATTTTATATTACAAAAATTTAAAATAAAAAAAAAACCGATCCATTTCAAAAGCTTTAATATATTATTGTAATATCCATTTCAAAATCTTTAATATATTTTCGTTGTGGCTAAATCTGTTCATGTGACCATCCGCATACCTTCTGAGTGAATGCAGCAAGAATATCAGTGTTTTGTTTGCAGGAATAATCAGGATGCAAAAGGATTATCAATCTTTTCTGGTTGTTCCCTTCATTAATCATGCTCATAATGATAGGACTGATCAGGAGGCAATAATCGTAGAGAAGGAATAAGCCAAAATAAATTAAAATTTACGGAAAAGCATTGGCGTCGAAGGGCGGTGGGTTTCCTGACAAGGAATAAAGAAAAGGTTGTCATTTCAGAACGAGTCACTACAATCTGGCAACGATGAGAATCTTAAGGGTAGCCCCCAGGTCAACCCAACCAAAACAATGACATCGCCATCTGTGCCATCAACAACATTTAGATTCTCGAGAAAAGGAAGGCGTGTAGAGAGCTACTCGTCAGGGTTAAGACACGATGGCACTCCAACACCGCCTGCAGTGACTGGGACGCGGACTGACCACACACTGTCCAAGAAGAATTAAATAGATATCATTTTGCAAAGGGATTGTACGCTCTTTTCAACTAAAACTTTATTTTCCATGGGCAACTTCGGGTTCCCAGGTGAAATCAGAATTGTTTTTGCTGTCCATATCTTTCCTACTGATTGACTGTCTTTTTTTGCCTCTTGCACGCATTGTTTGGCGATCCCATGGCACAGACAGCACAGTTTTTATTTGTTTATCGAGGGCATTTCAAGGTCACCGGCCTGTATTTTTGAGGATCCTTTGTATCGGATGGCTCACTATTTTTGGAGCGCCATTTCACAGTATACACTCTGCTGATTCTCTATTGTAATTGATTTTATACTTTTTATAAAATTGAGACAATTTTTTTTTTTCATAAAAAAAAGGGTGAAAATAGAATTAACAATTATCTACATGCCAATGGCACTCTACAAATTGTTTCGAAGGTAATAAGACCCCTTCCCTTTTTCCAATAGAACTTACTCGATTATATATTAGGTATAACATCGTTTACAATAGCACTGTATCCAGTCAGGTTGAAAATAACGTGAGCCGAATAACATGTTAGATCTAAAATGTTGTTGTGCTTGATGCTTCCAGCCGAAGATTGAATGGGCAATATGTCCTGTAGCGTAAAAGCCAAACGCAGGAGCGGACTGCAAGTCTCATGGTCAAATCTGTACATTCGAGAGTTCTATGAATTGGATCAGAGGGCTCGACCAGTGATGCCAGCCTCAATCACAAAGCCTCACCCCTTCTTAGTGTCACCCATCACAACAGCTATCGAACATTTGCCCCGAAACATTAAACAGAAACCCTATGAAATTTCTATCAAGCCACATAGTAATTCTGTTTTAAATGTTCTATTCATTACGATCCAGATGTTTAACAATACATTTGCTCCAATTAATAGCACACAGTTATGTAATTAGTGATGGCTGTGAGAAGGAAAAGAATGCATGGCTGTAAGCTGAACGCAACTAAAGATTACCTCAACTGAGAGCTTACACCCTCACGACTTCGAACATGAAGGTTCTTTAGTGCCCCAGGTGCACGCTCTACTTGGAGAGGGCGTATTCAAATTCCAATACACGGGTGTGAGTGATGTGGGAAAACTGGTCAGAGTTAAGGAAGTACGCCAACAGAGGGAGAAAACCCAACAAGCAACATCGCGGGGAGAGAAAAAAAAACGCGCAGAGGGTTTAAAATTTACACAGGTCGCCTAACCCTCTCCCGGGAACATTTCTAAAGGTTTAAACAAGTTCAAGGGGCAACGTGCCACAGCACTGCGGAAGAAAACAAAACGCAAAGGTTCCCTTTACTCAGAGATGAAATCGTGCCACCAAGAAACGCAGTGAAATGCATGTAAAATACGCAGAGAAAGTGCAAGTGGCGAAGGCCCCATCTGAAATTGCATATGCCAGAACTCACGAACGGTTTACATTTCCAGATTTGTTCATAAAACTATTCTACATTGCTAGAACGCAATGATAACCCCCAAGTCAGCTTACCCAGTCATAGCATAAGATTTCCGCCATCCAGAGTGAGGAACTAGACATTACGCAGAACAGAGAAATGAAATAATACAAAAACTTTAACACAGTCCAGCAACACAGACTATAACTATTTCCACAGTCATAGAATCTCATTTATCCCACCGACCAACTATAGTCACATACACGATTCACACTATATCCATTAAAACTACAACTTGCACAAAGCCATTAACTATAGTTTATAAATATGCAGAGCAAGATAGAAAACCCAGAGATTTACTTACATGTGTCCTTAATGCTTGCAGCAATGTTTCTTGTGCTCCCGCCGCTCCAACTCCTGCTTGCCGACCGCTAAGAACCCACCGGTACCTCCCAGCCAAACGCTAGGGGTACTCTTCTTCCCCCTCAGCCCCCCAAGCCGCAAAGGGGCCACACACCATCAGAGAGTAACTAGCTTCTCAGCTCGCCTCCAAGGCTGAGCTACCACTCAAGTCTGCTGAGAATCCCCAACTCCTACAAGCAATCATTCCAATCCCTAGTCTGGCAGCATAACAATACCAATCTGAGCAAAAGTCCCCCTCTTTCCCCCTCTCCCTCTCTTTTATCCAGTCTCAAACCCTAATTCTCCTTTTTCTTAGGTTTTCCCCC
>JASDQU010305422.1:27709-45713 GCA_032191745.1 Picea mariana
TCGCCCTAATGTTGAAACACCTCTTCACATCCCTTGCATTCCATTGCGCAGGAATGTCCACAACCCCCAGGCTAGGGTGGCTCATAATCATAGTTTGGTCAATGACTTAGCACAAACCCCGGCCTCCATGTTAGTCTTAGAGGTCCTTCAAACTTGTCCCACTCAGCGAAAATCATTACTTTCTGCCTTGGAGGCAGTCGACCCCACGGATACCCAACTCATCACATTTGATCTCGACAGTGGAGAACCTTGCCTTCCCTCTCTGATCGCTTTTGAAATCCCAGTAAAAATTCGGAACATTACAGTTCATCGATGCATCATCGATGAAGGTGCATCCACATGCATTATGTCCAAATCTGTATGGTAGACACTTGGTTCCCATGAACTCATACCATCTGCCATCACCTTACGAGCTTATGATGGACGACCATCATCTCCTGAAGGGCTCTTTCAAAATGTCCCCATAGAATTTGGGGGCAAGACCATTCTCATCGACATTGAAGTTATCGATGCCCCACTCGATTATAATATCCTGTTCGGTCATAGCTAGATGAAGGCAGTTGCCTCTTCCGTCTTTCAAACGATGATGTTCCCCCATAACGGGAAGATCATTACCATTGACCAAGTCTCACATTACCAGCCTAACCCTTCTGCCAACATCGATAACATTCTCCCTCTCATACGCACGAGTCATGATACATACCCACTCATCGAAATGGGTTCTGGAATTTTCAAAGACCCATCATTGTTAGGAACTTACCATGGTGCGCCACCGCTCCTTCATCCTTCGAATCAAGTATGTGTCGTATCATCCAATGAAACTGACATATAGGATACCCTTCCTCCTAGGGAGGATTCTATCATATCTAATGTCCCACTAGCCACATAGCTCCCCCCCCACGAGCCTCCTGCAAACTCATCGACTCCACTAGTCCACGATTTCACCTCTCCCCAAGGCCATATCCTAGTTTGGGAGACAGTTCCCCAAGCCATTACTCAAATCCCCTTCTTTTATCCTCCACCAGGCATACAAGCTTTCCAAGTAGCTGCAATGCTTACCCTCCCTAATATGGTGTTATCAATTCTAGTTTGGTATTTACATCCACCAGAGATGGTCCCTCAACCATCCCTTCCCCCCCAAATGGAAGGAATCCCAATGATGATTCCCATACTCACTCCCACCATACCCTCTACACCCCCACTCACTACCCTCCCTGACACAGCTGGGGGTAGGTAAAAGAAGAAGGATCCCATAGCTCCACTTCCCCCACACGTCCAACCTCCTTGTGTGCTATGTGAGAAAGACGAACACCAAACCAACAACTGCCCATCTCTACCCGAGTTACGGAACCTGATTCCACTCAATCAAACACCATCAACGCTCACCACTGTAGCAAGTACTGTCGCTACCACCCTTCACTCATGTAGTAAAGGGCTGTGAACCAAATTTGCTTGCACTATATGTTCAGAATATGGGAATTATACACACCATTTCCCAACACTGTTGCATTTCCGACAGACTTTAGCTGCAGTATGCCAAAGCTTCTAGAACGAACCCAATCCAGCTACATCATCCCTACCAAAAATCACTAACATCCATTATGTCATGACTTCAGTCAATGAACATATGAGATGCCCTTTCTCTCTATGTGAATCCTTCGATCATTTTACATACCAATGTCCTATGATCATTGAATACAGGCAACACCAATTGACCCTGATTCAAACCCCTGCAGCCCATATAGAATCGATGGTTGACCTTACCTCATCACTAGAGATTCTTCATATCATTTCTCCTAAACCCGAGGCACTCCTGGTGCCTCCATGGTTCTTGGATGACTTATCTGAGGATTCACCCCCAAATCCCCCCAATTCCCCCATTCATTTCCCTACGAAAATCTTACATCCAACTACCATTGGTACTCCTCAGTACTTCAATATTTGGTTTATGTCGAGTGAACCATCGCAATCTCATTGCGTCGTTTCCCCTGCTTCTTCATCACCAGGGGACAACCACATGGCGACGATCATCGATATCACTCTTTTAGACCCCTTGTATTCCCACTAATTCCACTGTGACGAGGACATACTCGAAGAGTTAAACACCCCCGACTACCCACAGGAAGCCTCCACACCTTTTAACCAAAACCCCATATACGCGGTCAAAACCAAGGATTTTATCCCATCAGTGCATATCAACTGGTCCAACAACCCCATTCCTACCCCTGATGATTTTAAAGAAGGCAAAATGGCCAACATTTCCCTGACCATCAAAATTGACATTTCCATCAAAAATGGAGTCGTCGAGGAAATCACCATTGGTGCTGCTTGCACTCCTCAAGAAATCACTGCCTATAAAGTCCTCTTCCAATAATATCGGGATATTTTTTCTTGGTCATACACAGAAATGCCTCTCCTTGATCCCTCTATCGTCGAACATCGCATTGACACCTGGCCTGACATTACACCAGTTCGTTAAAAACAATGACCGCTACACCCATCCAAAGCAGCAGCCATCAAAGATGATATTGACAAATTATACCCGGCTGGGTTCATCTACCCCATCGCCTATACATCATGGGTTTCCAACCCTATACCTGTTAACAAAAAGCAGGGCACTATCCACATCTGCACGGAATTTCGTGATCTCAATCACACATGTCAAAAGACAACTTTCCAACGCCTTTCATCGATCAAATCATTGATGACTGTGTAGTCCACGAGGCTCTATCCTTCATGGATAGTTTCTCTAGTTATAATCAAATCCAAATTCACCCAGCCGATCAATACAAAACCACATTCACTACCCCTTGGGGTACTTTTGCATATCGTTTCATGCCTTTTGGCTTAAAGAATGCTGGCGCAACTTTCCAATGGGCTATGACATGCATTTTTCATGATCTAGCTCATATCATCCTTGCATACTTGGACGACCTCACAGCTCGATCCAAGAAATGCACCCAACATATTGATTATTTACGGATCATCTTTCAACGGTGTCGTCAGTACAACATCCGCTTGAACCCCCTCAGGTGTGTATTATGCGTCACTGCGGGGCGCCTCCTCAAATTCATCATTTCCCAAAGTGGTATTATCGTGGACCTCCTCAAAGTCCAAGCCATCACAGAAATTCCACCCCCTCAGAATTTACATCAACTCCAGAGCCTCCAAGGAAAAGCTAACTTTCTACGGCGATTTGTCCCAAACTACGCCACTCAAGCACATGGTTTCCTTCTCTTACTACACCACGACATCCCATTTCACTAGGATGAACATGCCCAAAAAGCATTTGACAATCTTAAAACAATGTTGTCTAACACCCCTTTAATTAGTTCACCTGACTATAATCATGACTATATCCTCTACATATCAGCATCAACTGTCTCAGTAGCAGGAGTTCTCATTCAAATCGGTGATGACAATCATGAACATGTCATTTACTACATTAGTAAAAACCTCTCAGGGCTACCCTTGAAGTATAAACACAAAGAGAAACTATCCCTTGCAGTCATCCTCGCAATCCAGAAACTACGTCATTAAATTATGCTTTGCATGACTAAGGTCGTAGAAGAATCCAACCCTATGCAATACTTGCTCAGCCGTTGGCAAATTAACGACAAATTTTCCCAATGGATCGTTATCCTTCAGGAGTACGATCTTGAATTTTCAACACCCAAGAGAAAGAAAGCTCTCATCCTTGTCAAACTTTTCACAACCTTCCCCTCTGATACTACTAGTGCCCCTGTCAATACCGAATTCCCCGAAGAACATCTCTTTTACATCACTTCAGATGATCCATGGTACGGCGACCTCCTCGTCTACCTCTGAACCCAAAAATTTGGTAACCACCTCTCATGAGAATATCGTTGTCGTATTCGCCACCAACCCCCCTGCTATCTCCTCATCAGAGATATATTATATCGGCGAGGGGTCGACACTATACTTTGTCGATGCTTGACTATTGACAAGGCCGATAGAGTCTTAAATGATTTCCATAGAGGTGCATGTGGGGCCATCTTTCGGGAATGTCCACTGCTCAGAAAATCATCCAAGCAGGATATTTTTGGCCTACATTGTTTCACGATTTCATCCATGCCATGAAGCGATGTGAGAAATGTCATCTTTACACCAACAAAACATGAGCACCACCTACTCTTCTTCACCCAGTCATTACTGTCGGCCCCTTCTGTAAACGGGGCATCGACTTCATGACTTGTAATCCCCCATCGAGAAATGGACACAAATACATTATTGTCGTAGTTGATTACTTCACAAAATGGGTTGAAGCTATGCCCACCTTCAACAACACTGCTGACACTGCAGTGCATTTCTTCTTTAATCACATCACATCTCGCTTTGGCGTATCACTCCAACTAGTTTCTGATCATGGGAAACACTTAGAGAATGAGATTTTCATTGAAATATCATCTCGGTTAGGATTCTCCCATGAGTTTTCCTCACCATATTACCCTCAGTCTAACAGACAGGTCGAAGCAGTTAACAAGGTCCTCAAGACCATGTTACAGCGCATGGTTAATAAACATAAGACCAATTGGAATCATATGTTATTTTCCATGCTATGGGGTTGAGGCCACTCTTCCCATCGAGTGAAAAATTCCCACCTTATGCACCGCAATAGAGCTATTACCTGACACTTCTCCAATGGAGCAGTGCTTTCTAAACTTAGAGTCCCTGGATGAAGATTGTCGATCTTCATTACAGAACAATGAGGCAGCCAAAAAATGGTCAAAGGCCACCTTTGATCACCATGTCAAACTTCATTCATTTCACGAAGGCAACCTCATCCTTGCTTATGATATCACTCACGATACCCTTGGTCATGGAAAATTTGAGTCACTATGGCATGGCCCCTACATTATCCAACATTGCCTCACCAAAGGTGCATACATCCTGGCCTCTCTTGAAGGCCTCTCTCTCCAAGAACTTGTCAACGGGTTATACTTAAAGAAATTTTATGCCTAAGTAAATCCATTCTACTTTAGGTTATTTATTTTATAGTGTTTTTAATCCTTTTTCCATCCCTCATGTCTAAACTATCATTTGTGCTATTGACATATGCTTCCTCCACCGGCCTACCACATCGGTTATGCTGACAACGCCAGCTGTTGGACACAAAATCTCGCTTTGATAGCTTGGGCCCTCTATACCCCCTCACATGAAATGCACCACTCTAGCGGCATAGGTTTGGGTTCAGCAACCAACAACCAAGCCGAATACACTGCTATCATTGGCCTCCTCCCCGATGCCCAACATCAATGTATTCATCACCTTAGCGTCCTTCTCAACTCTTAACTAGTCATCCTCCAGCTCAACAATGTGTACCACGTTCGCGATCCTTGCCTCTTTCGCAAATACCTGCAAGTTAGACTTTTATCTAAACATTTTGATTTCATTACATTTACACATATTCCAAGACAATTGAATCAAATTACAGATAACTTAGCTAACATTGTGTTAGATTGGCATATATCACATCAAGATACCTCTACAAACACATAAACCATCAAGAACCTGTCATAGCATATATATAGATTAGACATCATCAACACATTAACAAAACACATGTAAACATCAAATATATCCCAAAATGTATACTCATATATATATATATAAATCGATCCACAGTGCCATCAAAATGTTTACGTACAAATATACAAACGTCCACAGGCCAGTGAAGCATCTCAGTACAAAATTGGTGCCACTACACCAAAATGGGCTCACCATCCTATATAAAAAATACAAAAATACATAGAGAGACACTCAAGGTGCCTCTAGAGCACCAACTCCTGCCCCTCCCTCAGGCGGTGGTCCCCCACCCACTACTAGTCCCTCCGGACCAAGAGGTAACCGTCTGGTCATCACAACACCTGCTACTGCTACTCACTGCACCACGACCCGCCACATTGGTGGAACTCCCACACACTACTCCAGGATGCCATCATCCTAGATACACAACCACATGCCCTCAGGCACACCTTGTAGCAATGCCTCTAGGCGGCGACGAATATCCTCAACATATCCCCCGGCCTTCGCCGGAGGAGCATACAATGGCCTGACACCTGGGTCATCAAAACAACGTCTCCTCGTTGCTCTCTCATGATCAACTGGTCTCACCTCGACTTCCTCATGCTGACATCTCTCTCCTACCCGCGGCCCTCCCCGCGGTGGTCTCCCTGGCTCCTGGTGAGCCGATGCTCTCAGCAGCTCAATCTCATGCCCGCGAGGTCCCACATCTGCACATAAAAACAACCAAACGATAGTATCAACATCTATACAAAATACATATCTCATTCTATCTCAAAAATAAACATATCAAACTCATAAACATACCTCGATGATCAAACACCTCCCCTGGAGGTAACACCATGTCCAGATCACCCCAGAAGTCAACACCAGCGTATGGATACTGCAGTATAGCCTGCAACATCTTCTACCTCAGCTGTGAAAAAATGGCTGCCCTCACCACCACCGTGGCAAACCAAAATCATCAACCACCACCTCAGTCGTGGCTCTCTCTCCCCAGGAGCACCCAATAAAATCCTAGGGCACAACATCAACACCCTCTCCAAAAACCAGACCACCAAGATGGACCCAAAGGAAAAATTCCTTGAGTCTGTAGACCGACATCGGTCCAGCTTCCCTACCATCCTATCATGTAGCGTCAGCCCCTAGGTAAAATTCTCCCCAACCAGTGCCCTCCCCATAACCCTCAGCTGACCACCATTCATCCGCTAAGTCATGAGGGACCCATACACCCTCACAATCATCGCCGCTACACAACGACGAGCTAGAGCATCCATCACCTCGATACTCACGACGGAGACCAACATGTAGTTCTCCCTCGAACAACACCTCTAGCACAAGGTCACTAATGACATGTCTGTAGGTAACACCGGCTCTGTCGGTAGGGGTGTTCCTCGAAAAGGGAGCCCAGTCAGAAAGTATATGTCCTCCACTGCAGTGAAGGCGATCTACTCTCCCCACACCATAAATCATTGTAGGTTCGGACTTCACATCCAGATAAAAAATTGTAGGAGATACTCTTGCGCCCGTATCAACGGGAACTTAAAGAACTTTAGCAACCCATAGGCTGCCAAAGTGGCACAAACCCCCGCCTCCTCAATAGCCACAACATCCCTTAGCTGGGACCAATCCCGCTCTCGCCAGTCGACCAACATCATGCAAAATGATCACCTGCAACCACATAATACAGTCCTAGGTCAGCCATATTGACCATAAAAAACATTAAAAAAGATAATTTTTACACCCGTCATCCTTGCCCCCAAGACACGGTTGTTTAACCCATAGGCGTGCACATATGCACGCCTATTCACCCCACAGGCGTGCACATATGCACGCCTGTTCACCCCACAAGCATGCATGCAGGGACACCTGTCCATCCCATAGGCATGCATGCGTGCATGCCTACTCACCCCACAGGGGCACCTCCATGCACCCCTATCATGAACATAGGTGCGCATCACAACACACCTATCCACTACACAGTCATGCACCCATGCGCAGTTGTGTAGCAAACAGGCGTGCATATCATGCACGCATTTGTCCGCCCTATGGGCGCACCCATGCATGGCTATCTACATAATAGGCATGCACCCGTGCATGCATATTTCCAGATCGCCCACGCACTGGGGGGCCCACAACCATAAAACCCCCTATACGTCCCTTCGTACAGGCCTTGCCCATAAATGGAAAACCTACTTCTATGCAGGACGATAAGACTACTAACCTGAGGCTCGTTGGTCCTAAATCAACTGCCTTGTTCTCCCAAAATCTCCAAATCTCCTCTGAATACCTCTTGTCCAGTCACTCTGGCAGCAAGTTCAAATGAGGTGGCAATGTGGGCCCTACAACTATATATAGGCCTTTCTGCCAAACTTCCAATCACCATTCTGGGAGCTCCGGGTGTCCATTTTTTGATTCGTCTTTAGGCATAGGATCAACACCCCGTCATCTACATCAAGACAGTCCCAGGGCCAGTTTTTATCCTTAGCCCCTGGGGTGCCATTTTTTTTTCATACCCCATCCAAGTACGCATGCTCATGTTCAAAATTATCAAATAAATTCTTGTATGTTCGATTCTCTTCAGATATTGTTCACGTCAGGTATTTGGTTTTCATGTGTGCAGGTACTTGGTCATCATACATCAACGCAACCCCTTTAGGTATATAATCAACACTGGCATGTAATCATTCCCTCTGAATCTCAATTGCATCTCCCATCAGACCCTCTAACATTTGCCTCTAGGATCGCCATCTTCGGCTCTGCAGTACCAAGACCTACATTGCATCTTAGGTACTGTCACTTGGTAGCACTCTCCCCCACATGAGTTGTCCCATTCATAGCACCCTTTTGCACTTTGACACTCATGTTGTTTTTCAACCATTTAGGGATGGGAGTCCCGATAGTCTTGCATCATGTCACAAATCAGCCACATACTCCTTCTCCTCATTTTGCTAACTTTCCCACTGGACTCCCAGATTATTTCTTCAAGGTTCTATTTTGACTGCACCTCCATAGTATCATGAACCCTCCATTTCATCCACAAATAAGTTTTCCCCTCTGCAAATTTCCCTCCATTTCACCTACCTCATACAGAAACCCACCCATGGGGCCCCCACCCTCCACCAATTATCCAAGCAAATTGTGCCCTAACTGACCCAACCATATTACATTGGGGCACCTGTTTCTGTATTTGTACACTCATCCCAAATTATTCTTTATTTATTTTGTAAAAAGCCTTTGTTTCAAGCATTTACATATCTTTTTGTTGTCCCCTTTGGTGACCTTCTTCCCTTTTTTGGCAAACACAACCTATGTCACCCTTGGTTGGGGCACTCCTTATCATCTACCCTGGTTGACATCGTCCATATACTCCGAGTATCCCACAAGCCACTTACCTCTGCCCTCTGAGTTTGTTCACTTTGTCCTGCCTTTGGCACAACTCATCCCATGTCTTGTTGTCCCCCTGACACTTGACCTAGTTGAATGGTTGTGGCCACTTATCCCTCACACATACCCACAACCAATGGTAGTCTTGAGTCTCCATACATCTTGATTTCATCCATGTACCTCCTCTGTTCCTAACCTCACCTAGTATATCTCACGAAGTTGTTTTCTTCTCGGAGTCACGTCCCCCTTTTTGTCGACATCAACACAGTTTCCAGAAGGGCGACAATATCTTGACTCTCATTACCTTTCCAATGAGAGGTCTCGAATGGCACAGGGAGAACCACAATTGCTCCCTGTTGTCATTGACCCCCGTAACATTTGACTTCAACACTTTCTTATGTTACGGTGGGTCTTACTTTGCAAATATTGCAGTTATTTCTTATATTTGCCGAAGACCTCTGAACTTGGCTGGGATATCAATGCCTACATAATCCATGATATTTCTTATAGACATCACTGCCTACTATTCAGATTATGTTCCTCCGCTATATTGTCTTCTGGATTTATCACAACCTCCCCCGAGGGAGCTGCAGTCATCTACATCAACACACCATTTTTTTTTGAGTTAGATGACATGATCATGGAGCATTCCCGCCTCGTTTGTACATAGTTTATTTTTACACACCTTATGGAAGGTTAGGTTCTACAGGTTCTCTTCTCCCTCCAATGGGTAACTCTTGACAATCCCACTATCTCTCTCTCTTACAACGACACTCTCAGTAGAAGAAACATTGATGAATTTCGGCTATATGTATGCTCCTAACCTCATCCATTAGGGGGCATCTGTTATCATTGAAATTTCGTCCGCAAATGGTTACAAGAATCCAACATCGTCAAATAGTTATGAGGTCACCCATGGACCAAAATTACCACAAAATCATTTCCAAAGGGTCAAAAAACTATACAACCAGTGACAAAATTAAAGTGCGCTATGACTACACAGCGTGCGCGCGCACATGCACAAAACATAAATGTAGGAAAATTGCACATGCACCCGATGCGCAACTGTGGTTGCTAAAAGACATGAACATATGAGAATGATGCATTTATGAGATTTGTCAGCCTCCCACCCACTTCTGGTTCAGCTTCCAAGTTGATTTGACACTCAAATATGGACTAGATCTGACTGGGTGGCTGGTCAAAGACCTAAAAATGCCCTAATTAGCCTATTTTCACACTACAAGCTAGTTGCACAATACCTCAAAGAGGTGTTATAAAACAAGGCCATGGGTGCACTTCATTCTTAAGGAATTCAATAGCAAAGTTATGATGCTACTATTTTCTTGAGGAATCCTCTATTCTCATCAAGAGTATACTAGCACCATTACATTGGGCAATCCATCTCACCCCTTGAGTGGATTAGCTTGGAATTCTTTCACCATTTTCATTCAAAGTTGTAAGAAGAGCTTATTTGTGGGGATCCAAGAGCCCTCCCTTGGAGGAAGAAGGGACTCATAGTCGTCTTTCTTCTTGGTGTTTTCTTTCACTGATATAAACCTTACCATTGGTGACATGGGTCTTATTGGTTTTCTTGTTCTTATGTCCCTATGCTCACTAGTTTAGTTGTTATTTTATTTCTTAGTTTATTTCTTAGTTGTTGTTTTATATTTCTTTCTCTAACCCTTTTCCTTACAGCTGTCCTTCTTAGCAAACCCAACTAAGCTTGCAAGAACCTCCAATTTGCTCATCTAGGTGGCAAAAGAGGCGCAACAATGAGCGAGGATGTTTACAAGCATGCAAATATGGCTCCCCTACTACCCTGCAAGCTAACAAACCAAAACCCGAGCACAAATCTCTTATGAAAATTAATATGCAAAGGAGGTTGCACAGGATACCTGTGAAGTCAACATCTGTTGATATCCTTAGCGTGATCTTAGGATGATATTGAGGAAACTTCAGCACTGAAATCTCTCACAGCATCAGCTTTAGTTGTCATGTGGTCGCCTGATCGAAACTGGCAAACTTACGTAGTGCAACACTGCTGAACTTTTCAAATTTGGAAATCGTTACCAAGGATCATAAATGCAATATCTTTTGAAATCACTTCAATCGACTTCTAGCACTGAAAACAAGGTACTAGGTATCATTCGTGGCAATCATGACTTGGATTGGATGAATGATAAATGTGACAGGTGCTACGGAACTGCCTCCTGAGTAGGCAATACTTCCAAATCAAAACATTATTAGACATGTAAGTGGGGATGATGAGGCATGCATGTGAGGTCATGAGTGAGGAGAGAGGTGTGTCACATCATCCTAATCATGGGAGGTATCAACCTAGGGATGAATCACGAGAGGGGACATAAAGAATAGACCATGAACTAAAAAGGGTTTAAGGATAAAAAACAAATTGAGAATCAACACATGAGCTATGACTCAAAGGTTTAGTCATCCAAAGGGGTCCTATCAAACATAACATTAAAGGGATGATACAATTATTTTAAAGAAAAAATAAGAATCTAAGGATTTCTTTTTTTTAAATGATAAAAACAAACTAAAGACCCAAGGTGACTTAGTGTGATAACACAAACATTTGGAAATAAAATCAACAACCTCTTTCTTCGTGCCTGGCCAATAATATTGGCTCTTGATAGTTTCAATAGTTTTCTAATAACTTGGGTGCCCAACGTAAGGTACATAATGCATTTATCTCAATATCATATTTTTTAATTCCTGAGAATTTGGCAAATAAATTCTTCCCTTTTATATGATAATTTCATCATTATCTAGCTTGTATTCTTCAATTTTCTGTTGCAAATTACCTTGTTGTAATTTTTCCACTAATTCCTTATATTGCAAATATAATTTTGCAGCCTCTATAATTCTGTGTTTCAAATCTGATTGGTACATGCTAATGGATGTAGCATGCATTTCATGCACTCTTCTATTGAGTGCATCATCCACTTTCTTCTCTTTCCCCTTGATATGGTTTATATCAAAGTCATATTCACTTAGAAATTCTAACCATCTGCTTTGCCTAGCATTTAGATTTGGCTAATCAAATAAATATTTCAGACCATTATGGTCTGTCCTCAGTTTAAAAAAATTTCCCATGAGGTAGTGTCTCCATTTCCTCAAGGCATGCACTATGGCTTCCAACTCCAAATCATGAGTGGCATAGTGCCTTTCATTCTCCTTCAACTTCCTTGATTCATAACATATAACAAACCCATTTTGACTGAGGACTCGACCAAGTCCTTGTTTACATGCATGTTTGCAAACAATGAAGTCTTCATTTGGGTTTGCAATCCTTAGTATTGGAGCACTTGTCAATAATTGTTTCAAGTGTTGGAAACTCTTTTCACAATCCAATGTCCACTGAAACTTCACACCCTTCTTTTGTAAGGAAGTGATTGGGTGCACAATATTTGAGAATCCTTTAATAAATATCCTATAGTATCCTACAAGAACCATGAATGATCTCACCTATGACACATTCTTTGGCACTGACCATTCTCCAATGGCTTCTATCTTCTCAGGATCCACTATTATCCCATCCTCTGAAATGATATGTCCCAAATAATGAATTTGCTTTTGATAAAATGAGCAATTTCTCAATTTTACATACAACTAATGTTCCCTTAATACTTGCAACACCATCCTCAAATGATTCTCATGCTCCTCTTCTGATTTAGAATGTATAATAATGTCATCCTAAAATAAAATGACAAACTTGTCTAAATATTCTAGGAAAACACCATTCATTAAGAACATGAAAACAACTGGTGCATTTGACAACCCAAATGGCACCACTGTGAACTCATAATGACCATACCTTGTCATGAAGGTAGTCTTTCTAATATCTTTCTTATTAATCCTTACCTAATGGTATCCTGACCTGAGATCTATCTTTGAAAATATCTTTTCATCCTTCAATTGATCAAAGAGGTCATCAATCCTTGGAAGAGGATACTTGTTATTTACAGTCACCTTATTCAAATGTCTGAAATAAATACACAATCTTAATGTCCCATCTTTATTATTCATGAACAAGACGGGGGCACCCCAAGGTGAAACACTTGGGCATATATACCCCTTCTTCAGAAGTTCTTCAAGCTTCATTTCCAACTACTTCAGATCTGGTGTACTAATTCTATAAGGATTCTTTGACACTGGAGATACTCCAGGCATTGAATTTATAGAGAAATTGATATCTCTCTTTGGGGGTAGTCCTGGTACCCCCTTGAACACATCTTCAAACTCTTTTACGACTACATAATATTCCAAATTTGGCACCTTATCTTTAGGTTTCTCTTCCATATGAGCGGCAAATATTTGACACCCTTTTCGGTAACATTTCTTCAACTGCAATACTGAAATCTCTCTAATGGTTACTACCCTAGGAATTCCCTTCACTTTCCTTAGATTCCCTTCCTCATCCAAGAAATTAAATTATTTGTTATGCCATTCTAGGATAGCATGATGTTGGTCCAACCAATCCATCCCAATTAGACAGTCATAGGAACCTAAAGGAAAGATGTTCAAATCTTCCCTGGTGTTCAATCCATTCATGTCCATAAGACATGACTTAACCATCTCATTAAATTTTCTTTTCTCTCTGGTAGCCAGCTGCACCAACCAATATTTTCCATGCTTTCTTCTTGGCAAATGAAAAATTTGCACCATCTTAGGATATATATAACTATGACTAACACCTGAATCAGTTAAAATAGCAATGGTTTGGTTGTTAATCATACCTTCCACTTCAGTCATATGTGACTGATACTCTTCTTATTTGTTGTCCAGGGCTGCATAGATCCTTAGTAAATTTCTTCCCATGTCCTCCATTGTTTCAGCTTGCTGTACATTATGAACAATCCTCACTTTTTCACCTCTGTGAGGGAAATATATGAACACATGATCTCCTTTACAACCCAAACATTGAATAGGTGGTTGCCTTGGCCTTTAATCCCCTGCCTCAATCAATCTAGGTTCTCTGGAAGTTGTCTGTCCCTGAGGATTATTTCTGAAGAATGGTGGCTTAGTTCCCTTCTTCCTCTGATCCATCTTGAATTTCTTTTTGTCTTTCCAAGATTTTTGGAAAGTTGTCCTTGCTTTTTGTTGATCATATAGGCATTTAGCTCACCTTGTGGTCTCTTCCAATGTCTTGGGATCATCATATTGTATTTTGTCACTAATGAATGATGGAAATCCACTTAAATACCTCTGAATCTTAATTGTCTCATCCTTGATTAAAGACACATACTTTAGAAGTTCTAAAAACATTCTTTCATATTCATCTATGGTCATACTCCCAAGCTTGAGTTCAAAGAACTCTTTCATTTTCTTGTCATAGTATCTCTTAGTCAAGTATTTATTTTCAAATTACTTCTTGAATTCCCTCCAAGTAACACTTTTCTCTTTAATGTGTTGCACCTGCACAAGCTGAGCCCACCACATGTATGCTTTTCCCTCGAGTTGATAGATGGAAATTATACCTTCTGCATGAGAAGAATAAATATGCAATTGAAAATAATTTCTCATTCCCCATAGCCATGTATCTTCATCTTCATCCTTCTTGTGCTCACCATCAAATGTAGGAGGTTTGATTTTGTTCATTTATCCTCGTAGCTCATCCGCCCCGGACCTCTTATTCTTCTTAACAGGGGATGGACTTGAGTTGTTGTGTTCCCTCTTATTGGAATGCCTTAGGGAGTGATGGTGATGTCTGATAACACTTATTTTTCTTCATTTCTCCTCAGGAGGCCTATGACTTCCTAATTTGCTTGAGCCACTCTCCTTATCCAGTTTATTTTCTATTTTGTTCAAGCTCTCCATTAACTTCATGTTGAATTCATCCTGCTTCTCCTTGGATCTCATAATACTTTCATTATCATATTTATTTCTTTGGACATCCTTTTGCAAACTTTTAATGGTCTCCACAATATTCATATTTTCATCCCTTCCTTCTCCATGTCAATTGGAGTTTGTTCCGTCAATGGACAAATGAACATTCATCCCTTTGATTTCATATTCCTGACTATAATTTCCTTGTGCATATTCCATTTCTACAGAATCTATGTTCATCCTATTCTGATCTAGTTTTCTTTAACTTTGCAAAATGTGCAGCCAACAAAACTTTGCCAGGCTAACTGACTCAACAATTTCATGAAAAAATATGAACCATTCTGGTTCAATAATATATCAGAATTATTTCTTCTAATTTCTTGGAAAATTGAATGCCTAGATAAATTTTCTAGGTGGATATTTATATTCCACTATCCAACACTTTTCCAATGCCTACTCCCATGCTCAATTCTGAGTCTCGAGAAGAAAGTTATGGTTATTTGAAAATTGTCCATTAATTTTTTTGTTCACACATCAACTTGGCACAAATTTGCGCTATAATTATGCATTTTTTCACCTACTCCATTGGATTTTTCTTAGGATCTCAATTGGTTTTCTTCATTTACATATTCTAGACACTCTGTCCAATTTTCACCTTTTTCTGGGTTCTAGGATGCTAGTTACAACCTACTGAAGTTCTAGGCCAATTCATGTTTTTGGTCTGGAATGCTACAAATACGTTCTTTTCCATATTAAAAATTTTTAACATGCCCATAAATTTAATTCAGCTCTAGGACTGTCTTGTATGGTTCAATATCTTTCCATTGACTGCTCTTGCGCCTCAATCTAATTCTGAAGCATAACGTTATGGCTCTTTGAAGTTAGCTGGGTCTTAAAATTTACCCTCCATTGTTTATGCTGTAACTTTCTCATAAAAGATCTATTTGAAAAATGGTTTACACCATTAGAAATCTCTCTCCAGGATATTTCATTTTCACTATTACCTGTTGTGTGCAATTTTTGTATCGCGTGCTGAAATTCCATGCACATTTCACTCTACATGCTGCACCATGCCAACGTTTAGTACTTCCCCAGTGCACACATTTTTTTGCCCGGTGCCAAAATTTAGTGCGCACATCGACACACCCACATTTTTTTGCGTAGTGCCAAAATTTAGTGCAAGAACTCGCACACCCAAATTTTTCCGCGTGGTGCCCAATTTTTACATAACACAATATTTTTACTGTGCATCATGCGTTTTTAGTGCACCCACCTATGCACATTCATTTTTTATGCGCATCAATTCGTCATGAATTCCATGCAGAAATAAAGTTTTTTTTTCCAACTTTTTCCCCAATTTACCATAGACATTCTGCAACTATGAAATTTTCTCAATTTCACCCCAATAACACCAATTCAACCTGTGTAACAATGAATTGAGAATTTTAATTACAAAACTCACTCCATATGTCATGGCTTCACCATAACTTCAAATTTGACCAAGTCTAGGTATGAATTTGCTAGAACAGATATTACATCAAGAATATCTCACCACATGGCCAAATTTCTCAATTTTCCCATGAATTTAACAACAAAAATTGGGGTTTTTTCCCAATTCCACAAAATTGTTGTTACTTTCTACCATGGACACTCTGCAACTTGAAGTTTGGCCACTTTGAAATAAATCCCCTGTGAAATTTCACTTCAACTCAACTTGCTCAGCCCAGCCAGGATCAGTGTTGAAAACTGAAGCTCTGATACCATATTGAAACATCCTCGACCACCCACGCTGAGGCATGCTACATTAGAAAATGCTTTTGTTCTCTCCGCGGAACATATTGTAACATACCCATCATCCAACTAATCTATGCCACATAAATTTTTTTAAATGCATGCAATTAAAATATATACACATAGAACTCTTGCGAAAATATATATATAAAAGGTAAACAGACAAATACATATGTAAATGCATGGATTTAGACTAAAATAATAGTAAACGTATACATGCAACATATACAGGAAATACTCATAAATATATAGACAGTTATAACCACACATAGGATAAAGCCATAAAAATAAACACGTAAATAATAATGCAGCATGTAAATTTATCAAACAATTCGCACTTATCTTGGTAAGAATATCACCAACTGCATGCAGACCTTCCACAAACCTCCTAGCCTTAGAACACACTGCTCATCACTCTTAGCAGTGGGTCACCCCCGAGCTGGGACTAAACTCCACACGAGTAAAGGGATTCCTAACCAGGCTAATGAATCATAGACAAAAATACAAACTATGTCACAGGTGCCCACTCAATCTAACAACCTACAGTCCCCCATTCCCCACATGCATGTACCACCCTAGGAAGTGTGCCCCTTCTCTACTCAACATTCCTTCAATTTCCCCACTTCCTTTCCGGGCTTCAACAAAATTCCAGACAGGAAGTCTTAGAGCCTTGTAACTGTAGTTTAGCACCTTCACAAAATCAATTCCCATCAATTCTATCACCCAGAGAGGAATTTCTCACGGGCTTGACAACTCGCTTCTTCAGTCCAGCTCCCAAGCTAACCAGCTACACAAACAAGTATGGCTATGGATATAGGTTCATGTATAGTGACATGAAGGTACAAAAGATAGCTCAATGAGTTTTTGAATTCTCATGGATGAATGACTGGATGATTGAATGATGGAAGGAAGAATGATGAAAAATGAACTAAGTCCAAACAATATGTATGCATGTCCCCAACTTGAAACTTGTCATGCTGGGAGCTATTTTGGCCCACTTGTCCCCATCTTTAGAACTTAGGATAAAATAATTATCCATACTTTATACTTTAATAAATATTAATATAATATTCCTTTTTGTCTTAAGCTCCCTAGATTATCCCTTTTCCTTAAATTGTGTCCCCCCCTTTCTCTAACTATTGGAGTTTAGTCCCCCGTACTCTTTTATTGTGGTCGTTCTACGCACAACGATGTATTTTATATTAATGTCGAGACATATAAAAAAGTAGGCGCATTGGCCTTTAACATCTACGCTCTCCAACCTAATAATCACAAAACAGGCTCACCAACTTATAAAACACATCATATACACAAAGGCTCCATGGCCTCAAAATCGCCCACACTTAAGTTGCTACATGCGATATCCTAGAATGTGCACACTTCCTCATTTTACTACGCAGTACATGCATGCACTATGCCATGAAAGGTGCATACA
>JASDQU010305423.1:23905-38360 GCA_032191745.1 Picea mariana
TGTGATGAGACTAGCACTGAGCTTCCGACTGGATAGCTGTGACGTAAAGCCAGTCTAGTATCCTGCTTCCGACCTAATGGTTGTGACGTAAAGCAGGATGAGCATCTTGCTTCCAGCTTGACAACTGTGATGTAAAGCAAGACGATGAGATGAGACTAGCATTGAGCTTTCGGCTGGATAGCTGTGACATAAAGCCAGTCTAGTATCCTGCTTCCGACCTGATGGTTGGGACGTAAAGAAGGACGAGCATCTTGCTTCCAGCTTGATAGCTGTGACATAAAGCAAGACGATGAGATGAGACTAGAACTGTGCTTCCGACTTGATAGCCGTGACGTAAAGCCAGTCTAGTATTATTATGATGAGCCAGCCTCGTGCTGTGATGATGATGATGATGTATCAATTTTATACTAATACATATTGATGCAGATGATTACATTCCTTTGAGAATGACGATGTTGCTGATGAAGAAAACTTCCAATGATTTATAGATACGCCAGTCAGTGTTCCAAGATGATATTGATGATGTTGTCCTCTCACCCACTTGATGCTGTTGATGATAAAGGCCTCACTCTCTCGCCTGATGCTGTTGATGATAAAGGCCTCACTCTCTCGCTTGATGCTGTTGATGATAAAGGCCTCACTCTCTCGCCCGATGCTGTTGATGATAAAGGCCTCACTCTCTCGCCTGATGCTGTTGAAGAATACCCTTCTTGTTAAGGGGGAGTGTTAAAATAATGTAACTGCAAAGTGTATTCTTATTATTATTTGATATATTATTCATTGGATCAATCCCCATTGTGGATTAATCATGTCGGTTATTATAAAGGACCAAATCCCCTTTTGCAGATTGGTCAAAAGATAATTGTAATAGGCAAAATAAGAAGTCGGCTCCAGAAGATATTAAAGAGGCCCCAAAATATATTAAAGGTGGTTATAACCACCTAGTTGGAGAAGTCGGCGCTACCAGTGAAGAGACACTTCGCACGTGCCAGTCTTGTATAAGTAAGGAGGCTAGTGCCTCACTTAGACACACAACTCACTTTCTCATTTGAGTGACACGTTTCGGAATTGCAGTTAGAGAAGAAGGAGAGAGTGGCGCATCTTTGGGAGAGGATCTTCTGTTTGAGTTTGAGTTATCTCTTGGTATTGTATTGGTTATCTATAATAAGGAAGTTTTGCTGAGTTTTCTTCCCCTAGAGGGTTTCCCAGGATAAATGCCGTGTCTCTTGTGATTGTGTATTTCTCAGTGATCTTGTATTATGCTATTGAAATGCAAAGAACTATAATAATTGCTTAAACATTAACATATTTATATCAAAGAGGATTGCAAATCTATTAGGAAGCCCCAAAGAAGGATGAACCCTGCATTAAAAGATATAGTTAAACAAGAATTGCAAAAGTTGTTAGATGCCAGATTCATATATCCAATTTCAGATAGTGAGTGGGTCTCTCCCCTAGTTATTATCCGGAAAAAGAATGGGAAATGGAGGATATGTGTGGATTACCGAGAGCTAAACAAAACTACAAGGAAAGATCATTTTCCCTTACCCTTCATTGACCAAGTCTTGGATGTCCTAGCTGGGAAAGAATATTTTTCATTCCTGGATGGATTTAGTGGATACAACCAAATTCAGATCAATCTTGAAGACCAGGAAAAAACAACCTTTACCTATCCCTGGGGCACCTTTTCTTATAAGGTCCTTCCATTTAGCCTATGTAATGCCCCAACCACATTCCAAAGAGCAATACTTAGCATTTTTTCAGAACTCATCCAAAGTAGAGATCTATATGAATGACTTCACCCCTTATGGAAACTCATTTGATGAAGAAGTTCTCCAAAGATGTAAAGAAATGAACCTCTTCCTTAGTAATGACAAATGCAATATGATGATGAATGAAGGGATTGTGTTAGGACACCATCTGTCCTCCAGAGGGATTGAAGTAGACAAGAATAAAGTCAAGATCATTATACTACTATCTATCCCTCTGAAACCAAAGGATATCATAAGTTTTCTTGGACATGCAAGATACTACTGGAGATTCATCAAAGACTTTAGTAAGATAGCTTCTCCCCTGTTTACCCTGCTATCCAAAGATGTAGATTATTGTTGGACTTTAAACTGTCAGCAAGCATTTGAAATAATAAAAGAAAGACTCTCAATTGCTCTTGTACTACAGGGTCCTAATTGGATTCTTCTCTTTCATATTCATACCGATGCATCAGATTAATCTTTAGGAGCAGTCTTGGGACAAAATGAAGATAACAAGCCCTATGCAATTTATTTTATAAGTAAAAACTTGGCTGGTGCAAAGCTAAACTACATTGTTACAGAAAATGAATTTTTAGCAGTAGTCCATGCTCTCAACAAGTTTAGACATTATGTTATAGGGTATAAAGTTTTTGTACACACTGATCACGCTGTCATTGAATATTTGATGAATAAACTTGACATCAATGGTAGAATAATCAAATGGATTTTGTTATTACAACAATTTGATCTAACCATTCTTGATAAGCCTGGGAAGCAGAATGTCGTTGTAGATTTTTGATCCAGGTTGACCATTCCTACTGAAGAAGGCATGATGGATGATCATTTCCCAGATGAAAACCTCTTTGCAATATCAACACAAACCCCCTTGTTTGCTGACCTAGCAAATTTTCTGACAACATGGAGATTTCCTCAACATTTCTCCTACCAGGAAAGATGCAAGATTCTCTGGAAAAGCATAGCCTATACTTGGATAGCAGGGTATTTGTTCAAACTTGGCCCAGATCAAGTCTTGAGGAGATGCATGAGAGAAGATGAGGTGCATGATATCCTCCATGCCTATCATGATGAACCATGTGGAGGACACTATGCAACAAAGAGGACAACCTACAAGATCCTGCAAGCTGGATACTATTGACCGACCCTACACAAAGATGCTCAACAATACACCCTACACTATGATGAATGTCAAAGGATGGGGAAGACTATAAAGAGGAATGAAATTCCCTTGCAGCCTCAGGTATCATTGGAACCATTTGACAAGTGGGGCATGGACTTTATAGGCTCGATTGATCCACCTTCAAGGCAAAAAAAGTACATATTGGTATGTACTGACTATCCAACCAAGTGGGCTGAAGTAAAGGCTATGAAGGATGCCACAGAACAAAATGTAGCCGCATTCCTCTAAGAATGCATATTTTCAAGATTTGGGTATCCCAGAGAGATAGTCACAGACCAAGGAGCTCAGTGCACATCTAGACTTATTGAGCAAATCGTGCAACAACACTACAAACATCACAAGAAGTCAACACCCTACCATCCACAAGCAAATGGACAGGTTGAAGTCACCAATCGAGAGCTGGAAAATGTCCTCACCAAAACAGTGAGCATGAACAAGAAGAACTGGTCAAAGAAACTCATAGAAGCAATATGGGCATACAACATCACATTGAAGACTACCACAGAGGTTTACACACTTTGAATTAGTCTATTGTAAGAAATCCATGCTCCCTATTGAGTTTGAATACCGTGCTTTGAGGACAACATATGAATTAAATATGGATATACCTTCAGCACAGAAAGAAAGATTGAATCAACTAAATGCCTTAGACGAGTACAGGATGCAAGCACTCTTCAACACTGAAGTAGTGCAACAACAAAGAAAAGATTGGCATGACAAGAAAATCAAGCGTGGCAAGCTCAAAGAAGGGGATTGGGCCCTGTTATATGATTCAAGATTCAAGGACTTCAAGGGAAAGTTGATGACCAGGTGGCTAGGGCCCTACATTATTGAAAGATGTCATGATAATGGTTCAATACAGATCATAACCATTGATGAAGAAGGAATTCCCTTGCTAGTAAATGGATTCAAGCTAAAAGTTTACAATAAGCCAATGACAAGGGAAGAGTTTACAACAACAATGAAGACACAAAATCTGGATGTGATTGATAGCAAAGATGCTCTCAATCCATCCAAATAATGAGATGTGATAGAAAAAAAATAAAAATAAAAAAAGAGAATTAAATACCTAGATGAAAACCTCATTGAGGTTTCCAGGACAAATCTTTGATTGAAAACCTCCAATTCAGGCAGTCTCAGATCTAAGAATTAAAGAAATTTACTCATCAAGAAAACCTCCCAGAGGATTAATGAGGCAGGACACTGGTGAAAACCAACAATGGCACCTCTGTCTTGAGAAAAAAAATAAAAAAAAATCAAGAAAGAAGAAAAAGGAAAAAAGGAAAGAAAAGAAAAATGAATTGGTATAATAATGTTTTTTGTTTTGTAGGTACCAAAGGATTCTATCTCAGTAACCATCTGCACAGGAAACAAGGAATTAGCAGCTAGAAGAAGTCAACAACAATGAATATTCCTCAAATAAAAAAAGCAGTAAGCATTTTACAAGTCTTCTGCACTTGCACTCATCATTCTACATACATCACACTTTCCATCTTATCATCCATAAATTTTCCTTGTTTTCCTTCATTTATTTACACTTTACATTTCCCAAGATTTCATTTTTAACCCTCTATTCCAAGAAGAATGACCTACAGGATAAATCTACAGATTCCTACAGGATCGTTTTTCATAAATAAAAGCTAGGTTTTCAATGAACAAAATCATCACCAGCACTAGCATCTTCATTATCAACATCAACAATATTGCTATCATCATCAACAAAATACCAGCCTTTGGACTGCATGAAAATAATTTTACATGATCCCCTGTATCCTGTATAAATCATTACAACAAGCATAAAAAGAGTTATACAGGATCCCTTGTATCCTGTAGAAATTATTACAGCAACAATAACAAAAATTTGCAGTTAGAAACTCTAGACAATATAAAGAAATTCCATTACTAAAGAAACTCTTCGAGATGACCAGCAAGAAACAAGTCCACAAACAACAATAAATCCACATCAAGTATACGAGAAATCTGTTCATGTAATGCAACTACAACGGCCTACATATACAATAAATTTCAAACACATTACAAAGTCAGCGTGCTCACAAAGGGAACGAAGGTATCACATTCATTTCTCACTCTTATACCTTCATTTAGTAGCATACAAAGATTAAACGCATGCATATTTTATATGGTCAAAATATATAAAATTATATCATGGGTGATGAGAATGAGGACGTTCTCGACTGTCACGTCAAGGAGGGGAGGCATAATTTGTGGGAGAAGTTGACTGACACATCAGTCAAGTGAAGGATCATTCAAACAAACTGGAGATCACAAAAACACGAGTTCATGAGTACCAAAGCCATCATATTGACATCTGGGACAAGACACGAGTTAAAACCCAAAATTCGGGTGTAAGCGAGAGTAAGTGGGCGATTTGGTCACTATTTTGTTGCCAAACAGAAGGGAATCTCTAGCAGCGAAAGGAGATCAGGGGTACGAGCTAGCAGGTCGGGATAGGCAAACACTCAGCCAGAAACCAAAATTCGATCCGGAGAAACAGGGTTGCTACAAGAAGGTAGTGATTGAAACCCTCCTTACCAAGAATTGCTCTTTGCTGTTAGAATTTGTCTCAAACTGTTAGAATTTTTGTGTTTTTAAAAAGCCATATGGTCGAAAATCGTTTTGCTAGGTTTGCATGGTGTTTGTGAGCAAAGGTCTGCAATCCTGTAGAAACTAGTCTGCACAGTTCCTGTAGAGACTGTTTACACAATCCTGTAGAAACGCCTGAAGGAAAGGATCCTCTCACCCTTGATGTTGCTCTCGATGCCTTGTTGAAAGCCCTAATTTTTTCCAGTAAATTTTTGTTGCAATCCCCGACTCAAAACTACCAAAGCTGCCTAAAAGACAAAGCCTTGAACTTTAATTTTTCCTCTAAATTGCCTCCTACAAGAAAAGAATAACCCAGATTTTTCTTTTTCAAAACGTTTCTCCCTTGGAACAGTCTTTGTGCATATAACTCATACACATCAGTGAGAAACCATGGGAGCATGGTTTAACAAAAGGGAACCAACTGAACCATCACGAATCTATGACAACCCATAAATTGTGGAAATTTTTTAGAGAAGCAACTGGTTAGGATACTTTGAAAGGCTTAGGGGTTTAGATGATGAAGTTGCCATGGAGTTTGCACTAAATTTTCAGAACATCCAAGAACATGAGTATGTATCGACAGTGAGAGGTCTGGTGATTAGGGTTAATGAAGCATCTATCAACAAAGTGTCTAGCCTGCCCATTGGTCTTCCTTGGGATAAAGAGGAAAGACAAGAGGCTATCAATGCTAAAAAAATATTTTTTCATCCAAATGAAAAACCTCAAGAAGACAATAATGGCATCAAGAGGGACAACCTCCCTCATCCTTGGCCAGAAGTGGCCTACCACATAATTAAATGTGTGACCTGTGAGGGAAGGATGAGTGTTGTGTATGCTTATCATTTCAGGCTTTTCTATCAGCTCAGACATTTCTCCAACCAAGAACCAGACAACAACTCGAGCCTCCCTTATTTTCTTCTTCAATCTTTGACCGAAAAGAGCACAAAGGTGAAAATGGGAAAGCACGAGTTCTTGGTACACCATGGGCTTATCAAACTAATAGTATCAGATGCCCTAAGAAGTTTGAAACACAGAATTCTATGGGCAGATTTTGTGGATATGGATCAACATGCATTCTTGGAAATTCAAGCAGAGATGAGTGAAGAAGAAAAGAAAAGGGATGATAAACCTAAGAAGATAACCAAACCTAAGCTCTCAAAACATCAGAGAAAGGTAGCAGAAGCTTGCCATAGAAGGTGGCACTCCTTGCCTCACAACCTGCAGATTAGAGAACCTCATTCCCTCAATGCTCTACAACTTGCCTTCTTGAGAACGCCTTGGTACAAGGAGGCACGAAGGAAATTGAGAACAAAATGGATTGGACTAAGGATGAATCCCCCACTCCTTCCTGTGGCACCAGTGGCTGACCTCAACAAGGAAAAGGAAGAAGAGGAGTGGGCCAAGATAGTGAAAGTCAAAGGGTACCATGAGCAACAGTCCATCACAAGATATGTAGCATGGGATATGAGGCAGGAACACTGTGAACAACATTCTAGTAGACAACAGCAGGATGTTGGGCAGCAACGTCAAGAAACAGAGCAACAACCTAACAGTGGGCAGGAAATCAATGAACAACAACAACAACAGTGAGAACATAGGAACAAAGTTTTGTTGCACAAGGGTGTGCAAAGTTTCAGTTGGGGGGTGATGATGAGCCTCAATATTGCCTATCTCAAAGGCTCATCATGGGCACATTTTTCACCATGATATGACTAATATTTGTTATTTGACCATATTTAATAGTTAGTCATGAGTACTTTTGTATGCTACTAAGTGAATAAGTTTTTGAGGTGGAATTTCATGTGTATAGTACCTTTTTGATCTAATGCCTATGATAAAGAATGAGTATGTTATATTATATATATAACATATATGTTATATAATATATATACCATATATGTTATATTAGCATCAAACAGGTCGAACCGCTTAAGGAAAGGAGAATTCCAAGAATCAAGGGATCCTGTCCCCCTAAGAGCGCTCCCATCCAAGAATCAAGAGACCTTGTCCCCCACCTACCTCTAGAGTGCTCTCAATTCACTAATGATCACTCCTTGCAAGCAACAGTTCGAAAATCCGAGGAGATTGACTGAGATATGTTGATTCCCCATCTTCCTCCTTAATTCAAGTGAAGAGGTCGAGTCTCAAGTGTATAAATAGACCTCTAGCATAGGGGGAAAGAGAGCCAAAATTCTGATATTGTATTGAGTTTTGTTAATAAGACTTTTGCTGAAGACTTGGAGCTTTGCTCTTGATGCATTGTGGATTTTGATGAAATAAAGATGACTGTTCTCAGCTTATTAGAGTTTCTCTAAGGTTCCTTGTGCTTCTTGGGTAGGGCCCGCTCAATAGGGCTTAATGATCCTGTTGCAATTTCCCCCTTTCTTGCATATTAATGTGTTATCAATTAGTCTTTTATTTCCTCTTGAAGATTAATCTTGTCATGCATGGTAATATCTAATTTCTGTCAATTTGTTATTAACTGTTAGCTTCAACAGGTATCCTATAGAAAGAGTTAGCAGCCTATTGAGATGCTCATGGGTGTCTTCTCAAGGCTGAAAATCTCAGTTCTACCTCATTATATTTTAGTCTAGCTTTGTCAATGCTTTGAAAGACTTTTGCAATCTTCTTAGGACTCTTTTGGACATCCTGTAGGAGTTTCTTGTAGGACTGTTACAGTTCTTGTAGAAACTTCCGAAAGGGCTGTTTTAGCTCTAGTTTCTCAGTTCCTCTTAATCATCTTTTCATGAAAGTAGCAATAGACAACAAGAGAGCATATGATTTGATGATGACTCAAGGGTTAGGCACAATTTAGTTCATTTAATCTATGCAATAGTTCAGCTTCTTTAATTGCAATTTCTTGTCATACAATAGAATTAGTTTCATGCTTTATATTCAGTTTACTCTTTTCCATGGTTCAATATGCTTTCTTTCATGCTAATAGATTAGATATCCTTTACTAAAAGATAGCTCAGTTGTTCTTTCAAGTTGGTATGCTTTCATTCATGCAATAGTTCAAAGTCTCTTTCTGCAATTAAATTCCTTGCACAAATTCATGCATTTAGTCCCTTGACCAATCTCAGACCTATACTGCTATCAGTGCACTCTGCATATACTTTGCACAACTCCTCTTAAGTTTGTACGAATCCTGAGTTGACAAGTAAAGTAACAAGCCAAGGAGGAAGTAGTATTATTGTTGCTATTCCTAGGCCCACCAGTTAGAGTCTTTGTGGGTCAATAAGACCCATCCTTCTTAGTGCGCAGGTTTATGATCTGCACCAATAGGAAGGAGCCACTTGTCCCCTCTTTCCAGCCCATAGGAGCACCTTTGATCACTAAATCAAGGGATGAGTTGGATTTATTCGGGTCCAAAGGACCCCCTCTCACCAATGTGCAAGTTTAAAGCCCGCACAAATGGGAGAGTGCTACATGCTCTCATCTTATGGCCTCCACTCCATTGTAAACAACATGCAAGTCTCCCCTGAGATTAAACTCCCACCATCGATTTGGGAATAGTTTCGACGATTCAGATTGTTGCAAGCTGTAAAGATCCCTCCCCTACAGGGTGCACCTATATAACATGCAACAATAGGACTGTTAGAATTTAAGGGAAAACTAGAACATAAATATTCTTTTAAATTTATTCAATACAATAGATATAGATCAACAATCAAAACAAAATTTCTGAACTAGATCAATCACGGAAATAGTACAATAGATCTGAACATGTAGAAAACAATTCTAAGCTAGATCTGAACATGAACAGATCTGATCATTAGCAATAAAAAGCAATTCTGAACATTAACATAAACAGATCTGATAATTAGCAAAGCAAAAACTGAACATTACCTTGATCAAAACAAATAACAAATTTACCTTAGATGCTTGCTACTGTCCTCTTTTTTGTATGCTCAGAAAAAACTATAATGGTCATGGATCAAACCCTCAAAGGTTAGATCTCATCATGATCTATTTGGACAGTTTTGCCAAGAAGAACTCAAAGACCAATTAGCATAAGTAGGGCTGATATAAAAACCCCAAAGACCAAATTAGAGGCTGAAAGAAAACCCCTAACAGCCCAAACAAAAGTTGTCCAAAATGAATAGGACTGCTACAACAAGTAGGCAGCTTAGGGTAGCAGTCTTATCAGTCCCTAGAGGCTATAAAGAAAACAACAACACATGAAGAACACCGACAACAACCAAGAAGAAACAGTGGCAGCCAAGGGGAGTACTAGCGGCAGCCTAGGAAGTATCAGCGATAGACAAGGAGGAGCTAGGAGGGGGCCGTGACACTTGTAGCAGCAAGAACAGAGGGCCGGACTGCCATAACTGACAAGAGGAGACCAGAATAGGGAAGCCGTACCCTACAACAGCACAAGAGGAACCCCTAGCTAGCAAGAGGGAGAAAAAACAATGAGGCCGCACATCAAAATAGCAAGAGAACACTCCAAGGAGGCCGCACCCAAAAAGACCAAACTGAAGAAGAGTAGCCGCAGAAAAAATCAGACCAAGGGATGTGAGTGTGTAAGAATGTGAATGAGAGAGTGAGGGGTGAGGTTCTTTTTATAGTTTAGGAAGGGGTTTAGGGTTAAATAAATTAACCCTACATTTTAGGGTTAATTAAAACCCAATTAAAAAGAAAAAGAAAATAAAAATAATTAATATTTTAATTAATCAAAATATTAATTATAAAGTCAACAATTCAAAGTGACTAGAAAAGACCAACACCACAATAAACATTAAGAAGGACGTGGCCCAAGCAAGGGGAGGCAACAAGACAAAGTCAAAGGGGTCTTCTTCAATGGCAAGATGTCCACATAAATCTCATGATAACTTATAAGCTTTTATCATCCCAGCGTAAGAGGAATGTCACTGATATGATCATGTCCTTCTTCTTAACTGCTCCTAGGTCTCATGGACCATCCCAAGAGAGAAGAAGATCACACATCATCTCGTCTTCGCATTTAACCAAGAACCACCTGGTCTTAGACCAGGATACCCCAAAACACATCTAGGGGCCCTAGATCACCACTAGGGTCTTATCCACCAAGGTACACAACCAATGATCAATCCAAGCACCGAGAAAGGATTCCCTGGAACACATCCAGGGGCCCTAGAACACATCTAGGGACTTACATCATCAAACTGCTTGGTCCTTGACCAAGGACCCTGACAATACACTAGGGGCACTCTCTAGGGTCTTTTGCCATGGCTCTAACTGCTTGGTCCCAGACCAAGAACCCCAGGAGTGCACTGGGGGCCCTAGATCTCAACTAGGGTCTTATGCCATCCTCCCGGAGAATGGATCTTGTAGTTGCTTAAATTTAACAAGTACACTACCATGTGTCCTTGATGTGAAAGGCTCAATAGCACTTCGAATACATAGAATCGAACTTTGGTCGCATTGCGACCAATTTTTCCAAGGAATCTTTGGAATCCTAATGATTCACTTAGCCTTCCTAGACCCGTTGAACAAGCATCAATAGAATCGGTCTTTCCAATAAGCTCAATTACCCATTAATCCATAAAAGAGATGGATAAGTTCATTACAATGTTACTTGCATTGTACGATAACATAATGAAAACATTAGAATCATGCAACCAAGAGATAAACAATTAGTCATGGCCTAGTGCCTAATGCATGATTAACCATTCACATGCAAGACATGTAGAATACATAGAAATTCCATAACATAAGCAACGACAAACATATTCATTTTGCATATTCACAAACAATGATAAGATACTTATCTATTAAAATGATGATCCATGCAATTGGTTGTGCACAAGCAACTTTTCACCCAACCATAGGTATTCCATGATAATACCACCCTGTGCTCGGCTTAGTCCAATAGGGTGAAGGAATCCAATGGATAGGGCCAACTCTCTCCCTACCAATCCCAATTGCACATTATTCTCAACTAATTGCTCCTCTCTAAGTCCTCCAGACAATCTTACAACTATTAGACAGATGTATGGTACTCTTCTTTATTGTCCACACAACACCAAGAATGCATACTCCTTCGCTGCAATGCAGTCCCTTAGAGCAACCTCTCCTAAGTGCTCTCTAGAGTATGTAGAAAGAGCCCTTCCACCTTCTACCTTTTAAATATTGCCAAGAGTATTCTTTGAGCAACAATTGCTAGGTTTCCAGGATCCACACTTCCCTCTCATGTGTTAGGTTTATCTTTTAGTTATTTAGTATTTGGTTTTATGGTTCATTATTTTTCTATCGTAGGGTGCCACCCCCCTTCTGCTATATGTGTATATGTATTTGTATCGCATCACCCACTCCTGCTTATCATCTTATCATCAAATCCCCCTCCTTCCTTTTCTCAGGTATATATATATATATATATATATATATATGCTCCCTCATAGCCCTCTTTTTTGAGTGAATTCGTGCCCCTTATAGGAATTCAAAAGCCGAGGAAGAAGGTAGTTGACATTACCGCTGTCAAAAGGAAGAGTGTACTTTGTCGATGATTGCAGCGTCGTGAGACATTCTCTAGGATCCGTTCTCCTCTGTGATTGAGTTGAGTCGACTTGTGAGAGAGCCCAGTGTTGGGCATGCCCATGTGATGGGGCATCGTTCTCCTCTATGTGAGAGTTGAGTCGTCCCCTAGTGGATGGGTGTGCCCATGTGATGGGTGTATCGTTCTCCTCTGTGTGAGAGATGAGAAGAGGTGGTACTCCAAATGATTCTCTTGTGGACTCAGTTGAGATAGAGATCTGTTGAGTATGACGTCCCTGTGGCTGAGCACAGGTGGACGTGTCCCTAGTGGCTGAGCACTAGTGGACGTGTGGATCCCTTGCTATATTGTCTAAGTGTAAGATTTACTTGTAACCCTAATTGTGATGTAAAGGGTACAAGTCGGCCCCACCATATGTGAAAGATAATTAAGGTTTATTGTAATAATTAATTATATTTCTGAGTTATTGAGGTTGGCCCTGTTGTGCCAACAGACACACCTTTTGCTGTGTTTGGTCTAGTATAAATAAAGGTGATTTCCCCATTGAGGAAACACACTCACCCATGTAATTTTGGAATTTCAGCAAGTACATTTTCGGGATGAAATGCGCACCTCTCTTGGGCGCTAGTTTCAACGTGGTAGAGCACCCTCTTGTGTGCATTAGGGTTTTATGGTTGGGGGATCTTCTCTTGAGAATATAGCGAAGGATTGTTGGGTTTTCTTCCCTTGAGTAGAAGGGTTTCCCATGATATTTCTTGTATTCTTGTGCATGGTATTTCTTCTTGTGATCTTGGTTATTGCAACACTTGTGTATGGTGTAGCTGCATTTGTTTATGGTTCAAGTACATGCTAAATGAAATAAACCTCATGCTTGAGCCTAACATAGTGAAAATACAACATGGTATCAGAGCATTGGTCTTGAAGAAGCCATTGCACAAGCCTTCAAGCAAGCAGTTCTCTTTCTTTTGCAGAACCGTACAACCCTCCTAGGGTTTCCAGAAAAAGTGGTGCCTCCAGGCACATGACCGGATATAGAGATTATGTAACAGATCTTGTTGAGAAAGAGACCAGTCTACATGTTGTACTTGGAGACTAATGTGAAAGGGGTTGGAACCTCTACATTCCAACTAGATTCTGACATACCCCTTCAGTTGAGTGAGGTACTATATGTACCTGGGATGAAAAGGAACCTTGTCTCTATTTCTGCCTAGGATAAAGCTACAAGGTTACCTTTTCTGAAGGAAAAGTTCTTGCATGGCACGAGAACTCACATATGGGTTCTGCCCGAGTAATTGGTGTTCAAGAAAACAACTTATACAGGTAGACTATCCGACCAGTCCAGACCCCGTTACATGATACTATCAGCTTGAGTGAGCTATGGCATATGAGACTTGCTCACATTCATTATAGAGCCCTTCCCGCTCTAGGGAAGATGGTAACAGGCCTTCCAGACATACAGGTTCAACATAATGGTGTTTGCAGAGGTTGTGCTCTTGGCAAGAATGTAAGGGTTCCTTCTTGAGCAGTGACAACAGATCCAAGGGGATCTTGGACTTGATACATTCAGATGTGTGTGGACCCATGATTGTTGCCTCCTTGAACTAATATTTGTACTATGTGCTCTTCATAGATGATCACTCTCGGAAGACATGGATTTATTTCTTGAAGACCAATGGTGGAGTCCTTGCGAGATTTCAAGAATTCAAAGCTTAGGTTGAGAACTTGACCGGAAGGAAGATCAAGGTGCTAAGATCAAATAATGGAGGAGAATACACATCCAGGGATTTCAGTGATTTATGTGTTGAGGCAAGGATCTGTTGAAATAATGTAACTGCAAAGAGTATTCTTATTATTATTGTTATTTTATTCATAGGATTAATCCCCATTGTGGATTATTCATGTCGGTAATTGTATTAGGACCAAATCCCCTTTTGCGGATTGGTCAACAGACAATTATGATACGCAGAATAAGAAGTCGGCCCCAGTAGTTAATAAGAAGACCCAGAAATATAATAAAGGTGGGTTTACCCACCCAGATTAAGAAGTCGACCCTGCCAGTGAAGAGACACTTCACACATGCCAGAACTTGTATAAATAAAGGAGGCTAGCGCCTCATTTGAACACAACTCACTTGCTCAGTTTGAGAGACAAGTTCTGATCTGTTACCAGCAAAGGAGAGAGGGAGAAGAGTGGCACATCTTTTGGAGAGGACTATCTGTATTGGTTTGAATTATCTCTTGACATTGTATTGGCAATTTATGATAAGGAAGTTTTTTCTAGGTTTTCTTCCCCTAGAGGGTTTCCCAGGATAAATGTTGTGTCTCTTGTGAATGTGTATTTCTCAATGATCTTGTTCTTATGTTGCTCTTATCTATTGAAATGCAAAGAACTATAATAATGGCATAAAACATTAACAAGAGGGACCTG
>JASDQU010305423.1:46830-57588 GCA_032191745.1 Picea mariana
TCCCCTAGAGGGTTTCCCAGGATAAATGTTGTGTCTCTTGTGAATGTGTATTTCTCAATGATCTTGTTCTTATGTTGCTCTTATCTATTGAAATGCAAAGAACTATAATAATGGCATAAAACATTAACAAGAGGGACCTGTAAAAATAATAAAATCAAGACCTAGTTGGAGGATAGGGGATCAATTAACGAGCCAGCCTATTAGGTCCATGGGCATGTAGCAGTATGATACTAACATTCAGTTGGTCACCACACCAAGGTAGTGTCTCTTGGTGGCATATCCAAGAGAAAGGGGGTATCATCACGAGCCAACCTTCTCATTTCCGTGAAATGCTTGTGGGTAACATTGTCACCACTAGTCACCACGCCAGGGAAGTGTCCCCTATAGAAATTTTAATACAAATTATGTATTGCTTGGATTCTCCTAATCTAAAAATTATATGCCACTGTTAAATACAGAATCACTTCTACTAATATTCTTGTGGAATTTAAAACACAATCGCCAATTGCAATATCAAGAAGAAAGATCAATCACACATAACACGTGTGTTTTTCCAGGAAAGCATAAAGCTAAAAACCCCACTATCATATATTATGTACATCATGGATCATGAAACAATCTCATACAACACTCTAATACAATATCTCTCAGTACAAAACAATCGTCTCACACTGTCATGTAAAAATCAGCAAATACATGTGTCAATTCTCTGCCTCCAGACAGCCTGCCTCCTCTGCGCAATCCCTGCAATGAAAAACTTGTAAATGAATTTGAATACCTCTTGCCTAGGCTGAGCATTTCTCATGGGCACATCCACTATGTGTGTGATTGCATCAGTGCACTTGACTAAAATCACAACTGATAGCCAAACTATCCCTTTCACCTGTTATCTCAACTGGGTCTCCACTGGATCTGACATGCATGTAGTTAACAGTGGTAAATATTCAGTTGCATGTGAGATCACTGATTGTGAATTAATTAATAATTAATTCATTGAACTCTCACTAGTGTAAGTTCAGTTACAACTAGCACAACTGATCTTAACTCACTTAACTGAGTTAAACTACTTTACAACTCACATAAATACACTTATAATTCTGTTACAACTCCAAATCACTCAGTTATAACTAATTCGAATTTCTTGTCCCACCAGTCAACCTTTTAACTCGAATTTCCTATAGTTCACTGATTTTCCATTTCAGTTAATTATTTCAAGTAATTATGAGATAATAGATTAATATTTATTGTCCAATTTATTTAAGGGAAAAATAAATTAGACACACATTTCTTGTTGACTTTTCAACACTCCCTCTCAACAAGAAAGGGATTATCCTTCACCCCAATACTGTCTCTATGGTATTCGAATTTTCTCCTGGTGAGCGCCTTCGTCAGAATGTATGCATCCTGATCTTTCGTAGGAATGTGTTGAAGCAACATGATCTTCCGCTGCACACAATCTATGAGATGATGATACCAGATATCTATATGCTTAGATCTATCATGAAACACGGGATTAATTGAGAGTTTAATGCAACTTTGATTATCACAATAAATAACTGTCAGATCTAAATGAGAACCAAACAAACCAACCAAGATCTTTCTCATCTAGATAGCCTCACATGTAGCTTGACTTGATGCCATGTATTCTGCTTCCGCTGAACTAAGTGCCACGAATCTTTGTTTCCTATTGTACCAAGAAACAGTTGTAGATCCGATACTAAAGATCCCCCTTGATGTGCTCTTTTTGTCTGTTGGGTTGCCCGCCCAGTCTGCATCCGTGAAGCCATGCAACTTCACCTCCTCCATCTGTTTGTACCATAATCCATACTCAGATGTGCCCCTTAGGTATCTCAGGACATGCTTACCTGCCTTCCAAAAGAGCTTGGTAGGCTTAACCATCGCTTGACTTAGCTGGTTAACCGCATAGCAAATGTCTGGTCTCGTGTTCACTAAATACATTAGCGAACCCACTAATTCTCGATAGACAGTAGAATCCACTACCTCTCCAAAGGTAGCATCCTCTTTCCTCCAGTTTTCTGGAAGAGGAGTATCCATGGGTTTGCAACCCTCCATGTAAAACTTACCCAGTATCTCCCTTGAGACACAAAAAGTTCACCATCTCGCTGTCATATTTCCAATCCAAGGAAATAATGAAGAAGGCCCAAATCCTTCATCTTGAACTCTTTTGAAAGGTCCTCCTTGCATGAGTGTATCAGCCGCTCATCAACAGTCAGTATTAAATCATCAACATAAAGAAAAATGATTAAAAGCTTACCCTTGTAGATCCATCTCGAACCTACCACTGATTTGTTGATCGGTCTTGGGACAATTTCCCATGCACTGTTTTTGACAATGAAGTCATAATCCTCCACCGTTGCATCAACCCAAGTGGGATCCTACACTACTTCCTTAAAGGAAGATGGTTCAGTCACAATACATTTTCTCATGAGATCCATGTATCTAGTAAATCGATCAGGAGACTGTCTCTGTCTGCGCTGTGAAGTAGGTGCTCCTACATTCTGTGCAGCATCTAGTCTCAATCTATCAGCTTTTGTGGTGCGCTTTCTACCATTTCTGATGGATGGCTATGCTTGAGTGGCTTCCTCCACTCCATGAACCTCCTCATGTGTCTGATCCACATCTTGAGACTCATCTTTGGGAACCAGCAATTCCACCTCCGCATGCAATTCTAGCTCCCTCTCAAGCGACAATCGCATGGATTTCCCTTCATCGAATTTTATATCTCATCGCATAACAGTCATATTACTGTTAGGCAAATACACATGATAATTATGGGGTGTTTTTGTGTACCCCACAAATATCCCAACTTCAGCAGTCAGTTCCAGCTTCTTCCTGGCATCCTTGGTCACATGCACATAAATAGATGAGCCAAAAATCTTAAAATGTGAAACATCAAGATTCTTACCAGTGAAAGCTTCTTCAGGTGTACTCATGCCAAGTACTCTATGAGGACAACGGTTTTGCACATAAACCGCAGTATTGCATGCTTCCACCCACAAATGCATTGGTAGGCTCTGATCATGCAACATTGCTGGTGTTGCACCCATGATCGTTCTGTTCTTCCTCTCTGCGACCCCATTTTGTTGTGGGTTATGAGGCGTTATGAGTTCTCTTCGAATTCCTTCTTTGTTGCAGAATTCTTTGAATTCATTAGAGATGTATTCTCCACCATTATCGCTCGTTAGAGCCTTCACTTACTTCCCCGACTCTTTCTCCACCAATGCTTTAAACTCACAGAACTTTGAGAATGTTTGATCCTTCTTCTGCATGAAGAAGATCCAACATTTACGAGAAAAGTCATCAACAAAAATAGCATAATACCTATGTTTTGTTGTTGAAGCAACCGACAATGGTTCACACACGTCTATGTGAATTCTCTCCAAGGTTACCGAAGCACGGTTCTCCTTTTCATGAAAGGTGGACTTTACATACTTCCCCATGGTACAACCCTTGCACTAATCTAACTGAGCAAGTGTTCTCATTGGAATTCCAGTAGATATTTGTTGCATGATCTTCAAGGCTCCATGATGAAGATTGCCCAATCGCCTGTGCCATAATTCGCCCTCATCCCGGCTCACCACTTTTTTTGCCTTGCCCATCATGGCAACGTAGCCATCTACCTCCAACATGTAGAGATTCTTAACTCGAATCCCTATCTTCTTGACTTGACCCATTGTTTTATGTCGCAGAAAATATTTTCCACCGCTGAAAACAATGTCATAGCCTCTGTCCTCCAACATTGCTACTGAGACCAGGTTTTTCTTCAGACCTGGAACATGCATAACATTTTTCAATTGAAATGGTTTACCTAACTCCCTCTTAAAGTTAATGGTACCAATGTCAGTCACATTGTATCGTCCATCGTTTCCCATCTCTATATGCATTTTGAGATCTCTCTCCTCCAGGTCACTGAAAAACTTCTTATCTCTTGTCATGTGGAAGGAAGCGCCACTATCCAAATACCACATTGATCCCGATGCACTTGATGCCATGCAATCAAAGAGAAGTCAAGTTCAAATTGTGAGGCAAGGGCCTCACCAGTTTCATCTCCAACAACCTTCTTGTTCTTCCTCTTCGGCAGACAATTAGTAGTGAGAATCCCATGTTCGTGACAGTGAAAACACTTCACTTTGAACAAATCCAGCTTCTTGACTTTAGACTCGAATTTTGAATGGAATTTCTCCCCCTTCCCTTTCCTTGCCTTATCATCCAAGGCACAATCCTCTTCATCATCATGATTTTATGAAGATCCATCTCTGGTGTTCCGCCTGAACTCCTCCTGCACTAGATCCGACCATAGTCGTTCCCAATCTGGTAATTTTTCCCTTCCATTGACAGAGTCTTGATAACTGTGCCAACTCTTGGGAAGTCCTAGGAGAGACAAGCTCACCAAATCATCATCAGCGACTATTATTCCCACACTCCCCAGCTCATCCCAACACTGGACAAACTTTGTGAGATATTTTGGAATGGAGTCACCCTTCTCCATCTTGATCTTCCTGAGTTTATCTTTGAGTGCCAATTTCCTATGGTCGTTGTTGTTTTAGAATAGATCTGTCAAAGTCTTCCACATTGCATGTGATGTGGATTTCCCATGGAGGCTTCAGACAATGTGGTCTTGTACTCCCTCCAACAGAATCCTCCTCACCTTTTCTACTTTCTTTTTCCATGCATCAAGATTTGCAGCGTCTGCAGCATTTGGCTTAGGAACATCTTTGTCAATGAATTCCTTCGAGCCATTGTCTTCAAGTACTGCCTCCATCCTATCCTTCCAAGAAATGTAGTTTGAGCTTCCCTCGAGTGTATACTCCAACCTCAAGCCATTGAAAGCCATTTCAATCTTGAATCAGTTGTAGCACCAAGAAAGTCTTTCTGCAAATTCAAATTCTATCCAATCACAAACTCATCTGCTGCAATCTCTTGCGCTCTTATACCATGTAGAAATTTTAATACAAATTATGTATTGCCTGGATTCTCCTGATCTAAAAATTATATGCCACTGTTAAATACAGAATTGCTTCTACTAATATTCTTTGGGAATTTAAAACACGATCGCCAATTGCAATATCAAGAAGAAAGATCAATCGCACATAACACAGGTGTTTTTCCGGGAAAGCATAAAGATAAAAACCCCATTATCATATATTATGTATATCATGGATCATGAAACAATCTCATAAAAAACTCTAATACAATATCTCTCAGTACAATACAATCTTCTCACACTGTCACGCAAAAATCAGCAAATGCATGTGCCAACTCTCTGCCTCCAGACAGTATGCCTCCTCTGCGCAATCCCTGCAATGAAAAACTTGCAAATGAATTCGAATGCCTCTTGCCTAGGCTAAGCATTGCTCATGGGCACACCCACTATTTGTGTGATTGCATCTGTGCACTTGACTGAAATCACAACTGATAGCCAAACTGTCCCTTTCACATGTTATCTCAACTGGGTCTCCACTAGATCTGACATGCATGTAGTTAACAGTGGTAAATCTTCAGTTTCATGTGAGATCACTGATTGTGAATTAATTAATAATTAATTCACTGAACTCTCACTAGTGTAAGTTCAGTTACAACTAGTACAAATGAGCTTAATTCACTTAACTGAGTTAAACTACTTTACAACTCACAGAACTATACTTATAATTCTGTTACAACTCCAAATCACTCAGTTATAACTAATTCGAATTTCATTTCCCACCAGTCAACCTTTTAACTCCAATTTCCTNAGTTAACTGATTTTCCATTTTAGTTAATTATTTCAAGTAATTATGAGATAATAGATTAATATTTATTGTCCAATTTATTTAAGGGAAAAATAAATTAGACACACATTTCTTGTTGACTTTTCAACATCCCCTAACTAGTCTCTTGAAAGAAAAAGCAACCAAATAAAAAACATAAAAGGCATGAATGGGCTTGGAAACATTCATCCATGACAAGGTGCATCTCACCCTCTACAAAGGCATCCACAAGTAGGCCATACATTCCCTTGTCATCACTGCACCCATTGCTCAGACATCCCTTACCACCTTACCCACTTACATGGCCTGGATTTGTCTTCACCCGGAAACAATCCACACCCAATGAGAAGTATCCCAATAGGACATCCTAGTGTCCCCTGCAAACCTGGCTTGTAGAATAGCAAAACGTCTTTGAGAACTTGTCTTGGAAAGGGGGTTTCATGCACATGTTTAAATAACTTGATTATTAGATGTGATTGACATTGTTATGATCCCTGTGACTTATGAGCCCGTGGAGGGTGTACTTGTTGTTGTTGCAGTTCCAAACCAGATGGGCAGGTACACATGGGGAGATGATTAGTTCGAACCTCCATAGGGATAAAATCCCACCAAATGGATGCTGAGACCCCAGCCAGGCATAGAGACGGATCAGAGGCTTTCTCCAGAGAGAGAGGAGGACGTTCCACCAGAAACATCCTGGCAGGCCTGGACCTAGGGGGGTCTTTCCCTTCTCACTATGATGTAGGCCTTGGAAGGCCCATGATGTCACCCATGTGACCCATGACATCACCCAGCGTTTTGGACACTTTGAAGGCAATGTTCTGCCAAGTGGCACGTGTGGTTTGATCCAGAGTCCCAAGGAGGCCTAATGTTTAGCTCCTAGAGGCCAATGTTGCCCTAAAAAAGGCCTAAAGTCACCCTAAAAGGGCATGACGTCACCTTTTCTGCTTGATTTGGGGTTTTATTATGTCATTTAATGTAAAAACTAGATATTACATGTAATTGGCCATGTCAACCTTTTTGACCTAATTCTGGTCATTGAAACTGTATAAATAAGGGTTTTTACCCTTGTATTTTTCATCATCTTTCACTCACATTTAGTGAGGTCTAAAATTTGCACCCTACTTAGGGTTTATTGGCTGAAATTTTAGGTGCACTTGTTGAAGGAGGCTAATTTTGGATTATTTTGGCAATTTTCTTGGTGCAAGTGTTCAACTAGGGATTTTGCATGATGATTCTTGATGAATGTAAGTAAGATTTATGAAATTCTTCTTAATTGAATGGTTATCGTTATGTTTATATTGCATTTACATTAATATTATGAAATTGCTAGTTTAAAACCCTAGGAAGCCAAGCACATGTTATTGTCCTTTCTTTAAGAGCTTTTACCTACTAAATTTTGCTAAGAAGCCGATTTTTCTTGAAGCTTCTGCTAAGGGCCTTGCCATTGCAAAACCCTAGCACCTTTGCTTCATCCAAGTCATCATTTTCTTCATATTTGAGCTAAAGAAGGAGGAAAACTACTAAGGCCTAGGGTTACCTACACCTTAGTAGTTATTTTCCCCCTAGGGTTACCTACACCTTAGTAGTTATTTCCCCCCTAGGGTTTGGTAGTTGAAGCCTTGGGTTACCAACACTTCAACTATTAACCTCTCTTGTCTTTGGCTCTCCTACTATCATATTTTCCTTCAAAATTTTATGCCACTTAATAGACTCCATTTTCCCTAAAGGCACTAATATAAGACTTGCTATTGAGTGATTGACCAAAACAACTATCAAAACCTACACTGTAAGCCTTCTACTAACCACTTCTAACATTAGAATAGCCTAACCTACTAACTTTGATGTTGTTGTTACTAAAGTAAGCAACAACCATATTTTGCAGCATTAAAAGCATCTAAAAGCAATTGAAAAAGTTGATTAATGCATTTCCTTACTTGCTTCAGAGAAATGCTAGTATTTTGATGTTAATGATTGATTATTCTTGGTCATTTTGAAGCTATTTAAGGCACTTATTGTGAAGTTATTTTCTTATAAATATTTCTGCTATAAATTTTTGTTTACTTCACCATTATATTAGCTATTGCTTTTATTGATGAAGTCTATGGTTTTATGAAGTACTAACAACAAGTTGGACTTGAAAAAGACATATTTCTTGTTGCTTTGTTCTGGGCAGGTACATCTTGATATCTCATTACTTCATTGGTTAAAACCCCGAGAATTTATGATCAGTGGTGACTTGTGAGAGGGGACCCTTTAATAGACATCTTAACCTTGCCTTCTCAAACCCCCAAGTCATCGAGGACATTTCCCCTGGGCCATCAACCCGAAATAGAAAGAGGCATCCTATTGAGGTGACAATGATAGGATAACCTCAAGTTATGCCAATTTTCTCTCCATTAACCTTTCCTTTGATCAAAGTACAAATTGCGCGATAACATGTTGGCGCCGTTGTCGGGGAACACTGATTCAATATTCCTCAACCACACTTTTTTCGGTAAGATTTTATCCAAAATACCTTTATCTTACAATCTTACCTGGCGACTCCACTAAGGGTGATCCCATCATTCCTTTGATAATTTCAAGAAAATTATACGACAACTTCACAGATGATGACCAGTAGTGGACATCAGTACACACTCCCTTCTACTGATGTAATCCCTATTACCCCTAAAAATTATGTTACCACTGTAAGTCCTCCTAAATGGTCTCACAAAGAACTCTTTGGCCCTTTGGATTTAGCTAACACCCAAGGAGGATTACATTATCTACCCAAGAAGGTTGACTCCTGGATACCTAGATTTTTAGGAGAGGAGGGACCCTATGGTAACTCACATTGAACCAAGTTTTGTGAAGGGTTTGAATTTCACCAGTCTGGACTAGAACACCCTGATATATTTATGAGGCTCTTTGCAAGCTCACTCATTGGAACTGCCAGAAAATGGATTAACACTCAACCAAGTGGGAGTTTCAAAACCCCTGAAGATCTAGAATGAGCTTTCAAAAAGAGGTGGTGTAAAGAAGAAAGTACAGATTTATTTTACACTCAATACCTCGAAATTTGCAAAGGAACCAATGAGAGCATTAGGTATTTCAATGATAGGTTCAATTTTCTCCTTAGCAAGCTCCAACCCAACTTTCACCCAAAAAGTGTTATTCTCCAGCATTACTTAAACTCTTTAGAGGGAAATTTGCAGTTCACCCTCAAACATCGATTACTCTCAAGCTTGGAAGAAGGACAAGAGGTTGCTTTCTATATTGAGGAAAACCTTAGGTTCAATGATTCCATCCATCAGGTTAACCTATTGAACAACAATGACTTATTGGAACCAAACAACGAGAGCATAATAGAGCTAGAACTCGACCTCCCAGAAATCCTTGAGGTGGAATATAGTGCTTACCCTAGAAAATGGAGCACATGTTTCATGAACATGGAAGATGCTTCCTTATTTCTCAACAAAATGAATCCCATGAGGACGTGTAACCTACTCAAGACATGTTTGGAACACACGAGGATGAATATTCCCTACCTCGAATTTATGAGGATGGCATTCTTGAAGAGGAATCTTGTTTTGTATACCAAGGAGGAAGCATGGGACCAAAGTATGGGGAAACTACACCCTTTTATGTTACCCTCCAAGTGAATGAATCCCTCCTCCATAACTGTGTTTTTTACCCAGATGCTCCTAGTATTATTATGACCGAAAGATTCATGCACCAATTAGGTCTGAGCATATCACAGCCAAACACACAAGAAGACTTTACACGTGGAATTATTAAGGATCTAAGTGTTTCTTTCCATGCTTGCCCCGATGCTCTTTTTACTATTGACGGTAATAGATGCTCTGAGCAATTGGGGGTTCATACTCCGTATGGACCTTGTAGAAAACTTGATCAGAAGTTTCCAAAACCAAGGTTCTTAAGCTACCACACCTCGCCCTAAAGGAGGATTATTTACCCTTCACAAAGAACCCATTACAGGATGCCTAATTGAGGCCCTTGGTGAACCAGATGATCAGTTACTATGTGTCAACAATGACATTGAGAATTGGTTCATCCAAGAGGCGAATTCAGAAGGTAAAACTACCAAAACACCAAAAGGAATGTGGACTTTAGAATTTGACGGGGCTCATTCAAGTTCTGGCTCAATGGTAGGTATTGTCTTGGCAGCCCCATCTAAGGAGACCTTCTATTATTCCTATAGACTTCAATATCACTGCACAAGCAATGTTTATGAATACAAATATTTGATCCTAGGTCTCAACTTGGCAATCAACAAAGGTGTCACACACCTAAGAGTGATAGGGGACTCAGACCTAATAGTGTCACAAGTGTTACTAGACTTTATTGCTAAGAATGAGAGACTAAAAAAGTACCGTGACTTTGCACGATCCATTGCAAAATATTTTGAAATGGTGACAATCAAAGTGGTTTCCCGAGAAGAAAACTATGTGGCAGATGCCCTGGCTATTTCTACTTCCACCTTACAACCTTGTGATGGGCCACTCCAAAACCTGTGCAAAATGGAAGTCTTATTTACACCTTCGATACTTGACAACTTGGAATATTGGAAAGTCTTTGAATATGATGAGCAGATCATTAGATTCATGGAAAATAGCAGAGAATTCATCGATTCACAAGTAAACTTCTTGGTTGATTCCATAAACCTTAATGTGGTCAACCTAAAAAATACCACCTTGCCAAAAGAATGTGTCCCTTTAGAACACCTCTTTGATAGACACGATGTTTTCAAGGGAAAGAAACCCAACAAGAAAATAGATGAAGCCCTAGAATTCAACATTGGTACAAAGATTGATCCAAGGATGGTTAAAATAGGGAAAGGAACTACTGAAAAGGAAAGGATGGAAATTCTGGATCTCATAAGATAATTCAAGGATACCTTCGCTTGGAATTATAATGAACTAAAGACTTATAGGGGTGATTTCATCCAGCATGTTATACCCTTGATAGAAGGATCCAAACCTTTCCG
>JASDQU010305423.1:73565-91142 GCA_032191745.1 Picea mariana
TGGAGGTATATTCGCCTCCATTATCTGATCTCAAGGTCTTAACCTTCCTTCCGGTCAGGTTCTCAATCTGAGCTTTAAATTCTTGGAATCTGACAAGGACTTCTTCTGACTCCTTGGATTTCAATAAGTAAATCCACGTCTTCCTTGAGTAATCATCAATGAAAATCACATAGTATAAGTATCCACTCAAGGAAGCAATCGTCATAGGTCCACACAAATCTGAATGTATTAGATCCAAGATTCCTTTGGATCTGCTGTCACTACTCGAAAACCTCCCCTTGGCATTCTTTCCAAGAGCACAACCTCTACAAATGTCTTCATGCTCAACACGAAGTGGTGAAGTCCAGTGACCATCTTCCCCAAAGAGGGAAGAGCTCTGTAAAGTAAGTGAGCAAGTCTTCTGTGCCAAAGCTCACGCAGACTGATAGAATCATGTACAAGTGTCTGAACTGGATGAACTATCAATTTGTACACGCTGTTTTCTCAAACACCAATTACATTGGTTGAATCCATACTAGAGTTCTTGTGCCATGCAAGAACTTTCGCATTGGAGAAGGAAACCTTGTAGCCTTTGTCCTCCAAGGCTGAAATAGAGACAAGGTTCCTTCTCATCCCCGATACAAACAATACATCACTCAAATGAAGTGTAATACCTGAGTCTAGTTGAAGGGAAGTGGTTCTAGTTCCCTTCACAACATATCTAACATTGTCGCCAAGTACAACATGTAATCGAGAATCCTTCTCCACTAGTTCAGTGAAATGTTCTTTATATCCAGTCATCTGTTTGGAAGCACCACTGTCAATCAACCATATATTATTGCTAGTAGGAATTGTACTTGAGGGGGCTGAGATGAAGAACTCCTCTTCAGCAGGATCAAATCTGGTGTGAGGTGGATCTTCATCAACGTTGGCAGTGGTTGCATGCCTCCTTCCTTTCTTTCGTATAGGACAGTCTCTGGCATAGTGTCCATATTATCACATTTGTAACACTAAAATTTTGACATGTCTTTCTCCTTGTGTTCATGAGCCTGATGTGGTTCTCGTTTCCTCTGAAATCTTTCCTTACCTTTTCCTCTTCCTTTCCTTGCATGGGAGGCAAGTGCATGAATTTCATCATGATGGGAACTATGTGCACCTCTCACTGCAAGTCTTGTCTCCTCCTGAGTGCAGTCTGCCCATAAGCGATCAAACTTAGGCAATTTGGATCGTCCACTGATGCTCTGGATGAACGACTCCCAATGACTTGGAATACCATTGAGGGTTAGCATTACCATCTCTCTCTGTCTGAGATGATTTCTCCAATTGTGCCTAACTGATATTCGATCTCAACAATTTTCATGAAGAAGGTGGCAACTGTATCTTCCTTGGTCATTTTAATATTCTGAGGCTGGTGCTTCAAGGCAATGGCTTTGTTGGTGTTCTTACTTTAAAACAACTTCTTCAAAGCATCAAACATCTCTTTGGCTGTCTTCATTGGGGAGATGTGTGGAATAAGATGATCTTTCACAGAGTAAATAATTATCTTTCTAGCCTTGGCATCATTTTTCTTCCATTGAGTTTTCTCTGACGCATCTGTTGGTTCTGGTACAAATTCCTCCACAAACTTCATTAGGTCACTCTTCTCTAGAGTGATGAGTAATCTTGATTTCCAGGAGTTGAAGTTAGAGGCTCCATCAAGCCTATCTTCCATAGGAACGTTGCCCACCATGATTGCAGAAACCCTAGAAACCCTAGGGCTGAAATCTGTAGAAACCCTAGAAACCTTAGGGCTGAAAATCCAAATTCTTTCAATTTGCAATCTGAAGGTTGCATGTGATGCGTTGGACTAGGCCGTACCTGTATGTGAAGAGATTAGGCCCAACAACCAAAGGAAAGTGCTAAAACTAGCTTGACAAGGAAAAATGGTAAGGGTTGTTTTTGCAGTTGCAACAAGAAGGTGACGACTAACATAGAAAGGTGCTGGAGAAGCTTGTGCAATGGCTTCTTCAGGAACACTACTTTGATTCTATGTTGAATTTTTATGCTTGATCAACTTGTTAACATTCTATTCAATTTTACAATAGCATAAGTATCATGAAGCATAAACCCTAAGCATTAATTGCATCATACAAATATCTAAGATCACAAGAAGATAACCATGCACAAGATACACAAGAGATATCTTGGGAAACCCTTCTTCACAAGGGAGAAAAACCCAAGGAGAAACCCTTCCAAGAGAAAATCCCATCACCAAGAAGAAGTGCACTAGAATCTCAAGAGGCTAGCGCTACACAAGAGAAAGAAAGTGATCCAAGTGTTATGAAAAAATGGGAGATAGTTCTCTCTATTTATACAAGTCCAATGTGAACTTATCCTTTCCAAAAGGTGTCTCTTTATCCAGGTTGACTTTCGCTGATTAGGTCTTCTACACAAGACGTTGGGCTTATGATGTTTCTTCTACACAAGACATTGGGCTTCTTCTCGTCTCTGGGCATCATAGTGAAAGGCTGCATCAATATGTCACACATGGCTGCACCCAGTGTGAACATCCTCATCTCTTCTAGGGGCTACGACCCACTAGAAGAAGTCATCATCATCATCAAGGGCTACTCCCTCATGATGTGTCCACTTGGTCAACTCCGATATCATTACCTTTATCATAACATGACAAGTTTAGTACATCCAAGGGCTCCTCTAACACCTTTTCACTTTCCAAATCATAAAATAAAGCATCACCAAAATCTTGGAAAGGGAAACAACTTACCGTATTCACTTTCTCCTGTGCAAGAGCGTCAAAGCCTTGGATGACTTCATCAAATGGAAGAGAAAGCAATAGTACCTCGTCCTCATGACTCGCTTCTTCCATCACATTTTCACCTTTATAACAAGATGGAGGGTCTAGTTCATCCAAGGATTTCCTTACTTCACCTTTCGAATTATAGAAAAGGGTATCATCAAAAACTTGAAAAAGGAAAATGACTAACCTCATTCTCTTCTTCTTGTGCAGGAGGAATAGGATCTCAGATGGTTTCATCAGAGGGAAGAGCATACATTAATACTTCATCATCATGTTTGATATCTTCGAGCTCTCGCTCTTCAACCAGGTCCTCATTATCCTCGGTAGAAGCATAAGTAAATTCTTGCTCTTCCTCATGGGATTGGAAACTTTTATTAGGATCCCTCTCCTCAACCTCTCGTTGGTCGATGAATTGTTCCCATCTTTCCTAGAATTTATTGACAAAGATATCAATGGAAACTAATCTCTCCAGACTAAGAGTATCTGGGGTATCTTTGGGGTCATCAACTTTGATTTCTGGAGTAAAGAGGTGTTCTCCCTTGAACAAGGAGATATTTGCCTCGATTTGTATAGCCATGTGATAAGCTTCCTGGATTGTTCTTGGCCTTTTTTTCACCGAGGATAAATTAATTGCACTAAGAGTGCATTGGTATAGAGGTTAACGAGGTACTTGTCTTCAAGATGATGGCCTCTAGGAATTTGTTGTAGCAAATTCTCAAACCTGGTATGGAATTCCTTGAGAGTCTTGTTCTTAGTTTGTTTCATGTATTCGAGTGTTTTTATCAACATGTGGATATATTCTATTTTAATATTCCATTTATTGAGAAAACTTTCTTCTAATTGGTCCATAGATGTAATGTTGGCATCAGGGAGAGTGTCGTACCATTTCCTATCATTGCCATGAAGAGTGGTAGAGAAAAGTTTCATTGCCAAATCGTTAACATCATCATTGATAGGGTGGAGTTGAAAGAAAGCTCATAAATTATCCATGTGATCTTCGACTATAACCGCATCATTACCAGAATATAGTGAGCCAATTTTCATACCTCGGAGACATTTGTCGCGGGTAACCCAAAATTTCACTCATATCTAAGGGTGTAAAATTACCTGGGTCCCATTGAGAAGCCATGGTTGGCTTTGTCATTAGTGGAGTCGCCAGATAATCCTTCTAGGGATCATCAAAGGGAAAAGAGGGAATCACCCTCAGTGGAGTCGCCAGTTAAGCATTGTGAAGTAAAGACTTTGAGTAAAAGGCTTATCGAAAAAGTGTCATTCGAGGAAAATTGACACGATGTTCCCCGACAATGACGCCGAAAATGTTATCGCATAATCTATACTTTCCCAAAGCCTAAAGGAAAGTAGGCCTAGATTGACGTAACACATAGGTAGTCCTATCACTGTCACTTCAATATGATATCTCTTTCTATTTAGGAGGAGAAGAAAATAACTCCAAGGAAGACATCCCAAGACCTAGTTGGTTGACGAAGGGTAAAAACACTGGATAAAAACCCACCCCTCTCTCTAGGTCACTCAAGGAAAGAAATCACTTGGTAAGGTTTAAAGGGGCAAAGGAAAATGAAATGAGTGGTACCTGCCCTTTACCAATGAAACAAAAAACATTAGCAACAAGAAATGATATTAATGTTTCAAATCAGCGATTTCAAGATATAAATATGCTACTGAAACACTAAAAGGTGAAATGTATAGCAACAACAAATATGTCTAGAGATTGCAAGTTATGATGACAAAAATGATATAAAGACTTTACAAGTTTGATAGTACTTTGTCACTCACAATTTCGAGATTTAAAACAAGTCAATAAGGGACTTGAATAGGTTGTCAAAACACTTGCAACAACAATAAAACAATAATTATGACAACAACAAAACCACTTCAGAAAAGTATTTAAATTAGGAAATTGAACAAACACTTTAGCATATAATGATAGTAGTTTGTCTATTACAATTGCTGGGTGGTTTTATAGATAGTTTAAGGGCTGTTAAGGGGCTGACATGATGGCTGTAACAAAAGTTACAACAACAACAACAACCTTAAACAACTTTAGAAATTTGCACCTAGGACAATAGCAAAAGGAAGACTAGAGCCTTGGGATGATAACACCTAGGCAAATGCAAATTTCTGGGTTAGTTTTAGGGGTTAGTATGCTGATTAAGGCTGATAAATAAAGGTTGTAACATAAATTATAGCAGCAACAATATGGCTGTTAGTGTTAGTGAGAGTTTCAAGAAAATGTTTTGAAAGTTTGTTTGGTCTCGTTCATCCACAAGATTGTAGAAATCAATGCCTTTTAAGGGTTTATGGAGTCAATAATAGTAACAATATCACTTGGAAAATAAAATAATGATAATGTTTAGCTAAGGGAAGAAGTAAATGCAAGAGTTGTTGGGACTTCAAGGCCTAAAACATTTAACCCTTTAAGGGAGGTTTTGCTAGAGAGTAGGCACTTCTAGGCCATAGCGTACCTTTCTTCCTTAGCTTTTTTTTGAAAGACAATTTAATTGTTGCTTATAATGAGATTACTAGAGAGATATCACTTTAGGGCTCTAATAATCACTCCCAAGAAAATGTATAATTGGCAAGATCAAGTTGGTAGAAGAGTTATAGGAAGAAAGACGCATTTGTTGTTTTTACCCTAGGGTTTAAACAAGCAATTTCATAATTTTAGACATGGAACAAGTAAATTTTACCACAAACATCCATAGCATGAGTACAAATTCAGATTTTTCACTTACTTTACCAAAAATAATCAAGTCAAACCCTAGTTGAATACCATTTCACCATGAAAAATGCCAAAATACACCACCACAAAGCTCTCCCAAGAGGTGTGCACTAGTTATTTCAACCAATAATCCTTAAAAAGGGAAAAAATTTCATACCACCACTTGTGCGTGATGAGTTATCATGAAAATGAATGTCACTTTATGTTTATTTATACAACAATTTGACCTTTAATTAATTTTAGGTCAAAAATCAGGGCCAACCTTGAACATTCACTACAAAAATCCAATTTTTACAAAAATGCAATAACAAAACCCTAGTAGGGTGATGTCATTCCCTTTATAGGGTGACATTGAGCTCTCATGATGGTCATCATGCCTCTAATGATGAAAATTTTTCGCTCCTAGGGCTTAATCTCACCATCTGCCAGAACGTTGTGCAAATTCCCTTCTTTTGTTGGGGCATCACTACATGAAGCCCTAGCCCCTCCAATATGACGCCATGGGCTAGATGGATGGTCTTTAGGCCTTCCAAGGCCATCGCCCAAGTGAATGAAGGTAGGGATCATTCGTTTAAGGCTTTCCAGAGTTCCTCCAAAGGCAACGATTTCCTCCTTCATGGTACTATCCTTCAATGTACCTGTCCACCGAGCAAGGTCCTACAGGAACAACAAGTAAGCCCTCCAGGGGTTCATAAGTCACAAGGATCATAGCATGTGATTCACATCCAATAATTAAATTACCCAAACTTGTGCATCAAATCCCCCTTAACCCTAAACAAATGCTCAAAGACGTTATGCAATTTGACAAGTTAGTTTTGGAGAGGGTCTCAGGGTGTCCTATTGGGATAACCTCTCTTAAGTTTGGGGTGTTTCCCAGATGCGATCTAGTTCAAGTCATGTAAGTGTATTAGGTGGCATGGGGTGCATGTGATATAAGGGAAATGTAGAGTCTTACCTGTGGGTGCCTTTGTGGAGGGCGAGTTGCACCTTGTCATGAATGCAATTGTTTCCTAGCCCATTCATTGCCTTTTATTCTTAGATTTATTTCTTTTGATATTTTTCTCTTGTGCTTCAAGGAAATAGTTGAGGGCCATTGTCCTGGATTGATGACCAGAGGTGACAACATTATCCACAAACATTTCACGGAAATGAGAATGCTGGCTTGTAATGAGACCCGCTTTCTCTTGGCTATGCCACCAAGAGCCACTACCCTGGTTTGGTGACCAGATGGGTGGTAATGTCATACCGCTACATGCCTATGGTCATAATAGGTCGACTTGTGATGAGACCTCCTATCCATCAACTAATACCATGAATGTTTATGTTATCTTGTAGGTCCCATTTTCTTACCGAGAAGCCTCACTTATTTCGCAAGGATCCTTGGACGAAACATCTCGAAGGTTTTAGATTTGGATTTTAACTCTTGCTAGCTACTTTTACCCTCTAGGCCTTTAACCCCTTCTTCCCACGAGGTAAGGTACAACCCTTCATAGTGTAGCCAATCCCAATGCCCAAAAAGGAAAGGGGAGATGGAATGAATAGAGATGGAAAGTGGTAAGTATGGAGGGAACAGATGATGACTTTTCAAAGATCCACCCAGTAGAAACCCATCCTAAAGGGAAATCAACTTACTAGGGAACCGTGTCACCCTTCCAAGTTTGAACGAGGCAACGAGCATAATTTCCAAGAAAACATCATGAAATGAAGAAGGATTCAATACAACATGTTCAAGTGCTTCAAAAATTAGAGTGATATATACCATGATACCTGGACTCATTATCTCATGGAGAAAGACTCACTGCTACTTCAGGACCAGGCTGGTGTGATGGATACTGCTGCTGGTGGTATGTGGATTGCACTGAAGAAAAGAGGGGCCCTCCGGGGCCATGCTTAAGTCGTCTGGCTCTCGATACTCCATGTCTAGGACCCGTGGGACTAGAGACATGATCTCCTTAGTTATCCCTAGGCTAAAGGATAACATGTAACATATAACATAATATTTTGTGCCACACAAATACCTGAATACTCTTTTGACAATTTTCCAGTGCTCCTTTCTAGGTGTCGATAGGTATCTTCTCAACACTCCCACTACATGGGAAATGTATAGTCAAGTGAAAACCATCACATACATTAGACTAATAACAACACTTGCATAGGGGACACATGCCATATCCTCTATTTCTTCTTGTGTCTTTGGACACTTTTCAACAGTTAGTCTTTCTCCCACAGGAATTGGCACCTTTACAGGTTTGCAATCTTGCATGTTGGAACGTTTCAAAACTGTTTCAATATATTTCTTCTAGTTCAACCAAAGATTCCTAGTTGCTCAATATCTTTTGATCTCTTTTCCCAGAATGAAGTTTGTTGGACTGAGATCCTTCATGTTGAACTTGGAGGATAGCTGCTTCTTCGTCTTCTTTATTGCATTCACGTTGTTTCCAATCAATAACATGTTGTCGAAATATAATGCTACATATATGAAACACCCACCTTCTTCTTTGGGATATATGCAGTGATCAACTTTGCTTCTCACAAACCCCAAACTAAGGATGTATGTGTTAAAATTTTGGTACTGCATTTTTGGTCATTGCTTTAGACCGTAGATGGGTCTTTTCAATTTGCACACCAAATCTTTCTTGCCCTTTGCTACAAATCTTTCAGGATGTTTCATGCAAATTTCTTCTTCTAGGTCCCCATGTAGGAACATTGTCTTTACATTCATATGTTCTATTTCCAGATAAAATGTTGCAACCAGAGACATTAGTACTATAGTGGAAGTTAATTTTGCAACAGGGGAAAAAATCTCACCGAAGTCGATCCCTTTGACTTGAGAATATCCTTTCACTACAATGGAGCTTTGAATTTCTTGACTTGACTCATTGCGTTCATATTCTTCTTGAATACCCACTTACTACCGACATGATTTCTTCCACTAGGTAATTGAACTAAATCCCACATCTCTTCCTTGTGCAATGATTCCATTGCTTCGATCATGGCATTCTTCCAGAGTCTCCCCTTCGTCAAGTGAAATTCCTCCCTAACCGACTTGATCTCCTCGTCAGTGGCAGTTAACATAAATGCATAATGAAAGTTGCATGCAAGTGATCCGGTTATAGTATGTGGTTATTTGTTTCTCTTATGGATTATTATGATGATGTTGGTGGATTATGATTTATGTTGTTTGATATCTATATATTGACAGATGCTATTGTCGAGTTTCCCTTGAGTGTGGAGGTCGCTTGACGGATTGAGGATGTTGATGGAATCAATTGGCCTCTTTGGATTCCAGATTGAGTCAGGGAGTGGATTGTATTGGTTTGAGTATTTCATTCATGCATATGTGACATATGATCGATTATATTATAATGTTGTTTATGGATCATTGACAATGTTTCATTGATGGATGCAGACTAACGATTGCTTGCTAATATGACTCACATAAGGAGAAAATGGGCAATGCACATAGACCAGATATTGAGGGAGAGGTGTGGTAGCATCCATGTCACAGCCTACTAGCACTTCCACCGTGACTCGAATTGTAGGTTAATGATTACCTAGTTGAGAGGTCCATGATGCCATGAGGGCAGACTGTGACAATCACTCATGAAGATTTTTAAGGGGTGCACAATAAGGCAAGGTCCTTATTCCTTAGAAACCCTTAGTCTCTCACAAGGTCACCCGAATGGAGTGTTGACTCTATGGGTTGGACAACTATCAAAGCCGATCAAAGGCGAGTGGCACCCTTGGAGCACAGAGTGTGTCTTGAAGAGCACGTCGCGTAATTAAAAATTTGAATCAAAGGCGAGTGGCACCCTTGGAGCACAACGTGCGTCTTGAAGGACACGTCATAGAATTAAAAATTGAGTCAATGAATCTAGGTGGCCTAGAAAACTTTGAGCGAATGTTAAACTTTGTAAAATCTTGAGCACTATCAAATTAATTAATTAATTAAAAAATGAATTTATTAATCATAATCCTTAAGGGTCTAAGCCTTTGCAAATAAAAATTTATTTAAGCTTGAGTCGAAGTTAGTGAGAAGACTAAAAACTAATTTTATAAATTAAATAATGAGGGGATGAAATAAATCCATTTAAGAAATCAAGGAAAATAAATTAAATCTAAAGAGTGATTTAATACACATTTGTGCAAGTAATTACCAAACTGGAATTTAAGGTAAAAATGGAATAAAGCTAAAGGAATGGGTACACATAGAAATGAATTTAGAGTCTAGTTAACAATAGTCTGACTAGGAGAAGATTGCTATTTTAACTCAACTCCGTTTTAGAAAGGCGTCAGTCATTAATTGGAAATAAAGGGAATAAAGAGACAACTAGGAGTGATTTTCGGAGCGCTTTTAGGATGGGTGAGGAAAATTGACTTTTATTAAATTAAAATGTGGATTTAATTGTGCAAATTGGAGAAAAGGAGACAAGTGTAAGGGAGAGATAATTCTAAATATTTTACTTAAAAAAATGAATTAATTGTGCAAGTGTGGGAAATTGCTATAAAACAAATGGACGAGTTGAGTTATTTTACTTAAAAAAATGAATTAATTGTGCAAGTGTGGGAAAATGCTATAAAACAAATGGTTGAGTTGAGAGATGGAAATACATTGGTTATGAGTAATGTTATGTTGCAGAAATTTTGACTAGTTTTACTTGTGAGAGTTGGGATACCCAACTTGAGAGAGAGTGGTGGATCTACCTTGCGAGGCGAGCTGTGAGCTATAGGATTTCTAGTTGTGTGTGTGTGTGTCCCCTTTGCGGTTTGAGAGGCTAAGGGGGAAGAAGAGTACCCCTAGTGTTGGCTGAGAGGTACTGGTGAAGTCTCAACGGTTAGCAAGTAGACAAAAGAAGGGAACGCCAGTCGCCAGGGGTTGCCATCAAGCCCATCTTCGACGGTTATGATATTTAAATTTCAAGTTGTAATTGTTAAATCGATTGTATATTATGGTTGAATCTTGCTGTGAAGTTGTGATTGTAAATGAAATAATAAAATTTCGAATTAGTCTATTGATTGATGGCCTTGCGAAACATAGTGACTATCGAATGCTTCCTCTGTGATATAAAATTTGTATCCTCTACGATTCTAATCTTTGCAGTTTATAAAAGAATTTTCCATGCATTTTATGCATTTACCTTGCGATGATTGTTTGTTCTCTTGTTATCATGGTTCTTGTTGTCTGCTTACTGGATTGTGATTCCTTAATGGGTCCATGTTTGCGTTTAATTGAACTAGATTGCGATTCCTTCGGGGATTTCCTCTGCATTTTACTTTAACTGGATTGCGATTCCTAAATGAATTTACCTTTGCTTTTTATTAAGAAAATTTGCCATGCCCTTGGTGCATCTACCTTGCGCTAACACTCATAAAACCCTCTGTGTTTTTGTTCTTACAATTTCTTCCAACCATCTTGAATCTCTTGCATTCCATCTCTGGGATAACCCTCTACGTTTTGTGCTTATGATTAGAATGCACACAAGTTATTCTTAGCCACAAATTGTTTTTGGAATGTGAATTAATTGTTCTCTGCAACAAAATTAATATTAGAATTTAACTGAAGTGTTTTCAGCCACGAAATGTTTCTAGAATGCGAATTAACTGTTCTTTGCAACGAATTTAGTATTAGAATTTAACTGAAGTGTTTGTAGCCACAAATGGTTTCTGGAATGTGAATTAACTGTTCTATGCAATGATTTTAATATTAGAATTAAACTAAAGTATTTTGCAGCCACAAATTTGTTTCTAGAAGGTGAATTAATTGCTTCTCAGCAACGAATTTATCCTTGAAAGTAACCTAAGCTCTGTTTGCAGCCCCGAAATCCTTCCTAGAGTGCAACTATGTTATTTCTCTACGTTTTGTTTTTCTATGCACAACTCGCCCAACATGTAAATTCTCCTAGCATTAATCCGTCTTCACATCTGTGTTTTTTTTTTCTCTATGTACAACTCGCCCAACGTGTAAATTCTCCTAGCATTAATCCCTCTTCACGTCTGCATTTTTTTTTTCTTTATGAGCAATTCGCCCAACATGCGAATTCTCCTGGCATTAATCCTTCTTAACCTTTGCGTTTTTTTTCTATGCATAACTCACCCAGCATGGGAAGCTCCTGGCGGTTTTCCCTTGACCACTATGTGATTTTCACTTTCTCTACGTTGAATGAAATTTCCTTGCAGCTTTACCCAGAGTTCTGCACTCCTATGCCCTAAGACAAAGCAAATATTCAAGGCCAAGTAATGGAGCCAAATTTAGCACATTACAGTAATTTCCCTTGACTTATTATTCATTATATTTTGCTAATAATACAAGCACTATTGGGTTAGTTATGAACCTAAGTATGCAATGCTTTGAGTGATCAAGTTGACTACATTTAAAATGCATGTGTATTTACATTCATGATTTCCATTCTACGAGGTAAAGGTGATATCCGAGTAGTATGTGATGGTATTTAGTGCATTCCAATGACTTGTACATTTTGGGGGGGAATGGGGGTTATTGATATGTATCATCTTTCTACAACCAATGTATATAATGTGTATCATGTTATATTCTTGGGTTTATGCATGTATTATGGTTTAACGTTGCAACATTTTAGACTCCATTACTTTTACAACGTTGCAACATTTTAGACTCCATTAATTTTACTCATTGTGTCCTTTAAAATTTATTGGTATAGGACAAGTTTAGAACTTCTTGATATATTAGCTTTAGGGTGCGCAAGAATTATTCTTATTACTCGATGATTCAATCGTTGTGTTGAATTATTGTATATATGGTTATCACCATGTTCTTGTGTAGTACATGAGAAATTGTTTAGCGATTTCCCAATCGTCATAAATTAGACTATGTTTTTTTAAAGAATAAATTTACCAAGTTCATAGGGTTTGATCATTGATAATGCGATGTGTGATTGGGTATGTGATAAGATTTCTTTTGTGCCATGGAATAAAACTATTGATTTCTCCTGCGCCTCGAACTTATGTGATTGGATTTCTTGCGCAGTGAATAAAAGTAATGATTACTCTTACGCCGTTAATTATGTTGACTTATGATTGTCTAGAAATTAATTTACTCTTGCACATTTATACAAGGTTGATTTATGATTGTTTTAGTAATCAATCTAGTCTTGCGCCACTAAAAATGTTAATGAATAAATGATTGAGTGATTGATTTCCATTTCACCATGGATTATGTTGATGATTAAGTAATTAGATTTCTTGCGCTATGGACTAATGATTATGCATAAATAATTACATTTTATATTACTCACGTGCATTGTAATAATATTGATGTATGATTTCCTCAGTGATTAGATTAATTGTGCACATTGAATGATGTTTTTTTTTGTAAGTAAAAGAGTCCAAAAAATATATTCACATCATTGCGTGTCTATACAAAAAACATGTTTTTGCCACCTGTCCTGCCACAACAGGGAAACCAGGACAGGTGGCCATCAAGAATGTCTGAAACTGTAACTGTAATTGTAACATAACAAGAAAGAGTAGAGTGTTCCACTGTGCACTGGCTATGGCCCACTGTCTTACAAAGCACAAAAGAGAATGGTAATTCTCTGCGGAAATGACGAAAACAAAAAGAAACCATGAAACCTGGGAGCTAGCCATGACTCGACCATTCTTGAGCATTGTAGGCTGGGACAAAGAATTGTCCATGGGTTGGACATCTTTTGCTTGCTGGGGTTGTTGTCATCGCGTACATCAGGAGGTCCAAGCGTTGTCCCAAGAAGTTCTAGATATGGGCATGTTCATCCATTTTTTTCCAAAACTCAAAGATGAGCCGAGTGTGCTCCTTTGCGAATCAGAGTGGGGTCGACGAAGGCGGATCCTCCATCATCTCGACGTCCATTTCTTCAGCAACTTCTGTTGTGTTCCCTGCGTCCGCTGTATCCACTGTATTCACTGTATCATCTTCATCCATCGCGACCATAACATTCAAGGGGGTCTCTTTCCAAAGAGGGGGAATCTCTTCCTTCACTATGCAAGAGCCAGTGCTAAAGAAATGGTCGGGAGAGTAGGCTCTTGGAGGGTCCAATTTAGGACTGTGGTTGAGTGGGGGGGAAAAGTTCGCGGGAGGGGGCATTTCTGCCATGGAGGGGCCACCACGAGGATCAATGGGGGGCTAGTTTTGATTGAGACGATTGGATATGATGAGGGAGAGCTGGGTGGGGGGGAGGCGATTACGTCTGGTGTAGGCACTGTAATACAGTGGGCCTTGCTTGGACTTGCCTCGCTCCCTGGGCATGTTGCAGGCTTGGGAGAGCTGACCCAGAGAAGGAAATGATGGGTGCAGAGTAGAAACGTTGTGGAGGATCCAGAGAAGGCCAAGGAGCATACAAGCTAAGTGCCAGGGAGGAGTGAAACAATGGTCCATCACCCCGGCCTCCATAAAACTTCTCTAATTGACGTGAGCGGGTGCCATTAGGGACGAGGTGACTGCAAGCCTGGTGTAGGTACACCTGGCCTGGTTCGCAGGAGGCTTCCTTAAATTGCTTCGAGGTTCCCAACGCACCTCCATTGAATTGCACTCATGCTAGTCATTCAAAGTTGGGGGGACGGGACGTTGGCGGCAATGATTAATACCCCCCTGTGCTGCCCGATGCCACCTGGCTCCCACCTCCTTGCCATTTGTCACCCCATCTGGGGGCGCATTGAATGATGTTGATTTATGTTTAATTTGATAATTAGATCACGTGCACACCTTGAAATAATGTTGATTTATTGTTGAATTCAGTAATTGATTAATCATGCGCCTTGAAATAAAATAGATGTTTTCTTTTGTGCCATGAAAATAAAATAAATTTGATTACACTTGCACCTTAACTTATGTTGTTATATGATTGATTTAGCAATTAAATTCTTTTGCGCCATGAACATTAATGATGTTGATTGATTTAGCTAGTTGGTTTTCAACTTGATTGTGTTAATGAGATGTTGACACCTCCTTTTTTCTCAAAACAATCGCTAGCCATGAGACCTTAAGTGGTAAAAATCAATTAGATGAATCCTGGGCTTGAGCGTTGCTTATGTGTCCTGAAGGTCCTAACCTTGCATGGTAGGTTGGACGGGTATTCATTTTAATATTCCATATCTGGTCGATCATTGTTTATAAATTGCTTCAGTTGATTGTGATGCATTGAACTGCGTTGCTAGTTATGTTTATGTGTTGGTCAGGTATCGCTATCATTTATGTTGATGCATTGGTTGCGTCGTCATTGATTTCGATGATGGTTTGCTTCTAATGATTTTAATTATGATTTCATTTGATTATGTGCTGCTATGAATTATGTGTTGACATTAATTTCCTAATGCTTTAAAAAAAATCGTCGTAACAGAGGGGCGTTACATATGGTATCAAAGCGGGTTCAACCCTGTGAATTTGGATCATTACGCCTTCCACTGTATTAAACACTTGATTAATAATTTATCGCTAATTAAATTGAATTGTGTCCTTGCAGGTAATCATGGTTAGAGGACGCTGTGGAGGAAGACGATGTGGTGCTAGGGGAGGAGGTGCAACTCCTCCAGTAGTATCCACGCCAGAGGGGTCTAGCCCCCAAGGAGAAGAGCAAGTCATTGGACATGAGAAAATTGTTGTGCGGGATGTGGTTGGGTTGATGAGGTCCTTTCAGAGGATGTCAGAGGCCTTGATTAACCGACTAGATAGAGATGAGGCCGGGGCGTATGTACCCCCTAAGGGTCCACAACGCACCCCAGTTGGTACTGGTAGCATTCACAGAGAACTCGAGAAGGTTAAGTTTTCCGAGTTCATGGGTGCCACGGATGACACAGGTGCCGAGGCATGGTTGGAGAACATGGCGATGTGATTCAAACTTCACGACTACACCTCCAACATGAAAGTCCGCATGGCGGTATTTCAGCTGAAGGGGAGCACTCTTCTATGGTGGAAAACACTCCTACTGCAACTAAACATGGCCGTCAAAGACGTGTCATGGGAACTGTTCAAGGAGCGGTTCCGTGAGAGGTATTTGTCAGAGGAATTGATTGAGCGTCAACTCAATTAGTTCAATGCCTTATGACAGGGAGGTCATACAGTGCCCGAGTATGGGGCTCGATTCATGGAGCTGCTTAGGTATGCTCCACATCTGAACATCGAGAAGCTTAAGGTCAACAAGTTTGTGTTCGGCTTTAATGTCAACATTTTTGAAAATGTGAGGATCCTAATGCCTCAGACGTTTCACGATGCAATCCAAAAGTGTTAATGTTTAAGCCATTATTATAGTTCTTTGTATTTCAATAGATAATAGCAACATAAGAACAAGATCAATGAGAAATACATTGTAAGGTAGCTAGAGAGGTAGTGGGGGGGCCCAGAGGGCCCATAGTGATAATAGTGGAGGTCATTCAATGTAAGGTGGACTAGGTCCACTATATTATTAAATAAGGCCCACTATGGTAGTTAGATATAATAAATGGGTAATTATATATAATTAATGTAAGAGGGCTTCTTAAAAGGTTCTACTTCTAGAAGATTCCTCCTCTAGAATGTTCTTAGGAGATGATAGCACTATATAAAGGGGTTCAAGCAATGTAATGAGATATGAAGATAAGTATTGTATTTGGAGCTGAAGCTCAATAGGAGGATGCCCCCTCGAAGAGGTAAGTGAACAGGAGAGGATCCCTTCCATAATAAGATCCATTGTATGGTGTTGCTCTACCCTAAGGGTTTGAAAGTAATAAAGAGATTTTTCATATTGTTCTTGTATATCTATTGTGGTTCTTTTGTATTCAGTATTGGGTTCTTAACAAGTGGTATAATAACACTTTCCTTGGGCAGACATTGTGGGCAAATATTTTTTATTTTTGCAGATTTTTTTCGGAGAAGAAAAAAGAGGGCCGCGACATTCTCGAAGTTTTCAGTATATTTTTGTGAAAAATTTGTAGAAAAGGGTTGTAGATCTGAGTTCCTCTCAGAAAAACACCCAAGTTAAAAAAAAAATTGTCCGAAACGGAGTCTGGGAAGTCAAGATATTGAAGTTTTAAAATCTGCAAATTTTCAGGGTTTTTTTCGACGGACGGCGGCACAATTTTTTATTTATTTTTGTAGCTGTTGGAGGCTGAATTTTCCCAAACAAGTTACATATCTGAGTTCCTCTCACAATTTAACCAAATTAAAAAAAAAAAAATCAGCCGAAACGAAGTCCGGGAAGTGAAGTTATGAGCATTTTAACTTCAGCAGTTTTTTAGGGTTTTTCCAGAAAAAACCACGATTTTCTGTCGAAACTTATTGGGTCTATTTTTTGGGTTTTTTCATGACGGTTGCAGGACCGAAGAGTTCATAGGATGCTCAGATGGGTATTTCTTCTCAAAACCTGAAAGAAATTCTTGAATCATTCAAAGCCCAATTGTTTCACACATTGGATGACAGATTGGATGCATTTGCACATGGCCTCACAGTCAACCTCACAGATAGCCTCACAGACGGCCTCAATGATAGTTTTCATAGTATTCAAGATTCATTGAATAACATGCAGGAGAGATTTCTTATGGAGGGCCTCAGGAATGAATATAATCAAGAAATATATGCTTGGTATGATTTTGAGGCTGATTGTGATGATTGGTATATGGATAGTTGTCATTTCTGGGATGACAATCACTTTCATATTTTATTTGATGACTCTACTCCACCTTCTGTAGAGAACATCAATGTCTCACATCAGGAGCTAGTTACCAACATTCAGTCTACATATTCTACAGTGGCATTATTCATTCCAGATTCTGCTACGACCCTTTTCCACTATGTGGATGGATCTTCTTATTTGGATCCACATGATAGGTGTCAATCTTTGGAGCATCATTTGGAGTTGGTTATTGGGTTCCAAAATATTCCATAGGGAGTTCACATGAGTACTTGGACATGGAACCCGGGCTTACAATGGTGGTTGGACTACTTCAACATGGTGGATTTCCTTTCTACATGGGACCTTGGTTCTTCAGTCTTCTTCAGTATTATGGTCCACAATTATCCATGGGACCCTGGTATATGATTGTACATCAAGCGTTGAGGAAAACGCTTTCATAAGGG